>LPNX010864556.1:236428-253794 GCA_001517045.1 Pseudotsuga menziesii | reverse complement strand
CACGAGGAAGGAGGAGGGAGGAGGGAGAATGGAGGGGGGGGAGGAGGTGGGGGGAGGAGGTAGGAGGGAGAAGGGAGGGGCATGATTTTTTTTTAATATAATGTTTAGTGGGGCGTTTAGGGGGTTAATTTGTTTTTTTAATATTGTTTTAAATTTAATGTTGTGGGGGTTAGGAGGAGGGTTTATAAAAAAAATTAATTATATTTTTACGCTGAGAGGCGCTCTATATCCCAGTATGAGGGAGATCTTGTAATGTTTGTGATGAGGGAGATCTTGTAACATTTGTCCGTATTTTGTTGCTAACAAAATAATAAAAAATAAAATTTTAACTATCCGCCAAAATAAATGTCGGCCAAAAAAAACCTAATATGGGGGAGATGTTGTAATGTTCCTACCTAACAAAACAATAAAAAAAAAAAAATTAATTATCCTACCAATAAAAATTTTGGTAAAAAAAACAACACAATATGGGGGAGATGTTGTAATGTTCCTACCTAACAAAGTAATAAAAAATAAAAAATTGAATTATCCGCAAAAAAATGTTGGCCTTTAAAACCATGTGCAAGACCTCCTAAATAACCCATGGTTTTATTGTACATGGTTTAGGAGGGCCTTGCAAATGGTTGTAAGACCATGTGCAAGGCCTCCTAAACGACCCATGGTTTTGGGAAGGCCTTGCACATGGTTTTAAAACCATTTATGGGGCAGATGTTGTAATGTTTGTTCCTAACAAAATAAAAAATAATAAAAAATATTATATGTGGCCATAAATAATATTAAATATTAATAATAAAAATATTATATGTTGACCTTAAATAGAAAGACGTGTCTTTTAGTTTGAATCAAATTAATGACTATATATAGGACACACCAAAGCTGATAGCTGATAGCTCCTTAAGTGCAATACTTAAGAAGAGGTTTGCACCTCAAGAGATTTGATACCTCTCGGCGCTTCATAGAGCCTAGGATTTGGATCTATGCTGGTTTTAATGTAACGTTGTTTGGGTGGGGTGGAGTTTATGCGTTAGCGGGTGTAACTTTTTTTTAGATGTTTTTTTAATGTAATGTCATGGTGGGGTTTTAGGGGGTTGGGGGGAGAGATATTTTAAAAAAATAATGTAATGTTTTTTAATATAATGTTGTGGGGGGTTTAGGGGGGTAGGGCGTTTTAATTTTTATTTATTTTTAAATGTAATGTGGGGGGGTTTATGGGGTTGGGGTGGGTTTAATTTTTTTTTTTAATTAATGTAATGTTGATGTTAGGGTAAGGGGGTTAGGGGGGTTTTAAATTTTTGTTATTTTTTAAAATGTAATGTGTGGGGAGCGGGGGGGAAGGTTAAGGGGTTAGGGGGGGTTAAATGTTTGTTTTAATGGATTTTTTAAAATTTTTGTGAAACACTTGTGGGGAAGATATCAAAAGGGACTCAACCCCCATTAGGAGGGATGTTTGGAAAGGAGAAATTTGGGAATCTTGTAGACATATGAGACCCAATGGAAGAGGACATTGATGTCCCTGAAGAAATCCTAGCTCGAAAAATTCCAATTTCGATGAAGAATGTGGCTTGCATGATATTGTAGATTAGTTTCATGTCTTGAAGAGAATGTTAAATTTGATAACTTTTTGATAAGATATATTAGTAATGTTTGACTTTCATGCTTTAATTTAAAAATAAAATTTCTATATATAATGTTTTAAATATGCTATTTACAAATATATGGTATATTGTTTTTTGAATTTATGTGAATCGTCACTTTTTGGAAAATAATATGAAATCGTATAATTTTTATACAAAAAATCTCTAAAAATCCATTGAAAATGGTTTTAACTGTCTTTGTTTCCTAGATTTTTTTTACAATTTTGTCAATAAAAATGTCTTCTTTTGTCCATAAAAATGTCTTATTTTAAAGAAAAAATTGCAGAATGTATATGTTTTTCATTATAACTTGCTTCTAAATGTATATTATTTTGTTAAATTTCTAAAACACACACTTGAAAATAGAAATTAAAATATTTTATAAGAAAGATGATTCAAAGGGCCAAAAAAATGCCTCAAAATGAAAATGTGTGATACTGGTATCAACCCATTTTGAAGCAGAGGTAATAATAGATACTAAAATTAGGAGAGAGAAAAAAGAGAACCATGTCAAGTTCTCATTTCATAGTATAAATGGTTGTGGAAGCACCTCATTATTGATTCCTTAATCACAACCTTCAATACAAAGCATAACTAAAGATGTTAGAACAACACTTTTCAATTAGTAAATTGATAAAAAAGAAATAACAAATATAAAATATTCTAAACATTTCATGTATATATTGATACATAGACAATTTCATCCATACCATTATGATATGAATATCTTTTATAGTTCTTCGTGGTTTTAATCTAGTCTATTCTTTACCACTGAAAAGATATTTTCTAGTAGTTTGATACCTATGGTTCTTAGAAGGGAAGTGCCTATACTCATCAAACGCCTCCTTTCGTAAACTTCTTGAATGACAAGAGTTCATATTAGTACCACAAACTAGACACGCAAATTTACCCTTTGTTTGAAGACCTTCGAGAGAAGTATTATTTTTTATATCAATTATTTATGATGAAGTATGTATAATTATGCAGGGTAAAGTTATAACATACGACATAAATGTGTTAGCCCTGGGGAATTGTGAATTGTCCATACAAGCATTACATATAGTTGATGATTATCTTTGTGCATTTGCTAGTCTAGAGATATCATACATAGTGACGCCCTTCCATAACTCTAGTAACTCATCGATGAGAGGCTCCATATATACATTCATATATTTGACCTGGTATTTACCTATTTGATTTAACATACAGTACATGATTACGACATATATGAGTAAATAAAGATATATAAGACATCATTTAAAAAAATACTTGAACATATATTAATAAACAAAAAAGAAGAAGACATAATTATGAAACAAACAAGACAAATGAGATGTTACAATGTTTAAAAAAATCTAAACAATTAATACCTGGAACAATAATTTCCAACAATATGTGCTCCTTCTTTATTGAAATCCATGGAGGAATGGTATTGTTAATAATAAAAACAAGCCACCATGAGTAAGTAGGTCTGAGATCCCCAACTGGATTGACATTGTCAGCTTCCAATGAAATCCTAAGATTATGAGGTTCTTCTTTAAACTCATGGGCATGCTTCTTCTATCTTTGTAAGTATAGATCCATTCACAGGAATTCGAAGAACACCATATTCAATTTTGTTCTTTGCATGGTAATACATTAACTGTGCTATGATTTTGCACCTGAACAATTTCCACAAACATGGAATTATGTTAATATAACGAAGAACCTTGCGAGGCACCTTTTTTGTTACTTTATCGACTCGATATATACTCTTTTCACATTTTGGGCATTTGTATTTCAACAAATGTTCTTTATAGTAGAGAATATCACCATTAAGACATGCATGGATAGCTTGATACTCTATTCCAATATCTTCATTATGGCATGTAAATCTTGGTATGTGTGAGGTAAAACATTTGACAGTGGTAACAAAAATTCACCTATCAATATACAACATAAAAAAAATACTACTTGTGAATGTAAAGAATATTAGCCGTGCATATTGCATCCAAATGTTAAACATGATGATCAACTAACATTAAAATAGTGGAAAAATAAAAACTTTGTCATCATGTACTAAATGCGAAAAAAATATATATATTACATACCTTAAGAGCTATGTCACACATGTGTTTGACATACCATTTACAACCTTTAAGTTCACCAACAACAATATAGGAGAGAGAAGACTTATTTTCGATCCTTCATAAAGAGGTTCACTTTCCCTGTGAAGTACAGGTATATCATAAGCAACAACACACTTATTTCCATCGTCATCGATTCCAACATTATTAAATGTCTCCTGGATAATATATTTGTCCCATATTCTTTAACTGTTTTATTATCATCATTATATTCTTCCATAGGATCATTAGCTCGATCCTCGATATTTTCTCCATGCAGTTCTTAATCAACAGGTACTTGTACAAACTACACTTCTTCCTCCTCGAGCAATGCCCTAGGGCAATTTCTCTTTACAATTATAAACAATAAATTAATATTAGTATATATAACAAAATATTTAATGATACAAATGTTTACAAATATAATATAGAAAAATAAAGACAACAAAGACAATGACAAAGACAACTTAGGTGAGAGTTAGAAACAGAGACAATAAAGGAAAAGACAAAGACAACTTAGGTGAGAGTGAGAAATAAAGACAACGAATAAATGATGAAGCTTGTGAAATTTATCAAGATTATTAAGTATACATTAAAAATATGTGCCAACGTGCATCTTGAAATAATTTTAAGACAAACAACTAAAATATATTGTACCGGGACTAGACATGGGCAACAATGATATCTGAATTGGGCCAATGTTGAAATTTTATCAAACTATTTGTGGATGCATTGGAATTTGAAAGGGACATATTGTTCACATGCATTGATGATATGGGAGGGTTTCCAGACTCAACGATAACTCAAATCATTATCAAATTTTTAATATATAATTTATTGTTATAAAAATAATTATTAACTAACATTGTTGTTTAAAAGAATGAATAGATATTTGGACTATAAACACTTTTTAACCTATATATATATATATTCCAAAGAAAAAAAAATTATTCGTTAAATAAATGTGAATTGCTCTGACGAACTTACATAAAGATCATCCTTTAAGGCTTCCATCATACATAACGTTTTGCCTATAGGGCCTCCATCATAATAGAGAAAATTTACAAAAACCATCATTTTTGCATTTACTTAAATTTCTTCGTAATGTAGGGTTGTAAGTCCATTCAATACTTCCTCAATTTCCATCATTCCTGGATGAAAAGCAAGAGCCTATTTTGAAGGAGTATATGCTTCTTCATTGAGTTCTCTATAAATGTGGGCACAAGATATCCTTCCAATCCGAGCCTTCAAGTTCTGTATTTTGGGGAGTATATGCTGAAGGTGGGGTCCTATGATGTTTTTTCTTCCATTTTCCCAGTATACCACCATTTTTTAGTCACCAAATATCTGAATATACAGAATTTGTCTGCTTAGGGCCACTCTCAAAACTTCCCATAAAGCTGCGAGTTCTGCCTTGTTGTTGGTTGCTTGGTCAATGGCATATTTGATGCGTAGTTTCTTCTATGCAGAGATAAAAATGAGTGCTCCAACACCTCCAAGAGGAGGAATACCTTGACTTGCTCCATCAAATAATTCCCATGGTGTATCCTTATTTATATTTGGTGCTGTGATGAGCCTTCTCTTGACTGGGACCGAGTTGAGTTTGTTCTCCTGGATCTTATTCATTAGAAAATCTATGGCGAGGTCAGGAGGTAGCCATGTATTTTGAAAATGGTTCCATTCCAGGCCTCCCAAATACTATAAACAAATAGAACTGAGAATGCTTCATATAAACCTACCGCCTCATCCTGCCACCAGGATTTGGTGCGTTCCTTCAGAGTTGCAATTGGGATTTCATGTGTCCCTTTGTTTGAGACCATCCTTGTCACTCCTGTTCATATGATTCTCGCATATGGACGCAAGGAAAATAAATACGAGCTCATATCTTCATTCATCTTACACAATGAGAAAATACTAGGGCCCTCAAAGCTTCTCTTGTTCAACATTTCCAAGGCTAATAGCTTGTTGGGTAGTTCCAGCCACATTGTGAGAATGGTATTTTGTGGGATTTGATTTTTCCATAACCAGATCCACCACCATCGTTCCTCTAGATCTGTCTTCTCTTTGATTGCTACTGCATAGCCATGTTTTGCTGTATACTATCTTGTTTTTTTTGTTTTTAGTCCAAATGAGCCTATCAAGTTTTGAGCTCATGTGTATATAATTTGAGACTAAGATATTGAGAAATTTGTTCCATTCTGTAGCATGTGCCCCAGTTATACCAAGATTGAGGGTGCTTTTCCAAATTCTCCTTCCTCTTAGAGCATGATTTGATCTTGCATCTGCTAAGGTAAATATTCTTTGTGACCTAAAATGAACTACATGTGATGGCAGTTGGAAGTATTCTCCTGCTCTAGATCATGGATATTCCCCTAATATCACATGTTTACCATCGCCTATCTTCCAAGCCGTCCAATTCCCAACTAATGGATATTCCAAGATCAACACTTTCCACCCAATTGAATTATTCTTATTTGTTTTAACTGGACTCCTAATCCAATCGGTTAAGCTTAAACCTGAGCAATATTTGGAGAGAATGATCCTTCCCCAGAGTGAGATCGGATTTTGGAATAGTATCCAAAAAGTTTTTGTAGCTAGGGCTTTGCAAAAAAGCTCCAGATTCTTTACTCCCCATCCTCCTAATTCATTTGGAAGATCAATGACCCTCCATTTTACCATTGGGATTCCTTCTGCTTGCTTTCTTGTTGTCCATGGGAAGGAGAAGCATTTATTTTTGATCTTCGTCAATATGCCCCTGGGAATGAATGTTATTGATGCCCGGTATACGAGAATACTTTGCAAAATGGCCTTTAAGAGCACTAATCTTCTCCCTCTTGAGAGAAACAGTTGGTCCAGTTATTAACCCTGCTCTCTATCTTTTTGTATAACCGAACCCAATCCTCATATGAGTAACTGTTGGGATTCAGAAAAAAAACCCGAGGTACTTGAAGCCCTCCTTGACAGATGTGATATGATAAGGTACTATCTCCCTTACCCTCTGGATCATATCATCTGAGAACTCGTTATGAATTAGATTGGATTTTTCCATATTAACTACCATTCCTGTAGCTCTTTTGTATTTATCTATCAAAGAAGCAAAGGCCTCAATATTTCTGATGGATCCTTCCCCAAATATCAGTACATCATCCACAAAAAGAGTGTGAGTGACTTCTTCAGAGGTGGACACTTTGATGAATTTTATCTCCATGTTTTCCTTCGCACTATGAATTATCCTACTTAATTCTTCCACAACTAGAAGAAATATGAAATTTGAGAGGGGAAATCCCTGCCTTATGCGCCTTGTTGGGCGGAAAAAATTGATTGGATATCCATTGATTAAAATAGTAAATGAGGTGGACTGTAAAAAACCCATAATCCATTCTACTACTTCCAAAGATATTCCAATTTTAATCAGCAACAACCTAACAAAATTCCATCCTATTCTGTCATAGGCCTTGGATAGATCTAGCTTTAAATAAAAGGCTCTTTGTTTTTCCTTTTTTTATCATGTGAACTACCTCTTGGGCTAGTTACAGTGTATCATGAATTTGCCTGTTGCAAAGGAAACCAAATTGTTCTCCAGAGATGTTTTAACTTAGTATTGGTTTGATCCTCAATGCTATGACCTTGGCTATGATTTTTTATATCATGTTGTGGCATGATATTGGTCTAAAATCATCAAAGGATTGAGCTTTTTGTTTTTTGGGGATCAAAGTCAGAAAGGTAGAGTTTAACATTCCCAGGAATTTCCCTAATTTTTGGGATTCTTTTACCACCTCTAATATGTCCTTCTTCAACGTTTCATAAAATCCAAGATATAATTCCAGAGTAAAGCCATCAGGCCCAAAGCTCTTTCCTTTTTGGAAGGTATGTAGTGTATGTCTTATTTCTTCCTCTGAAATTTCCATTGTTAGTTTTTTGTTCATTTCCCCAGTTATCATCCAAGGAAAAAACCTAATACTTCTAAAATTTCCTGAATCAGACATCCTTCTGGCTCCTTGATAATGTTTTGGAAGAGATCCACCCCCACTTTTGCTTTATCCTCAAAATATCTTACCATTCTTCCCTGACAGTTCCTGATTTCACATATGGTGTTTATGTTCTTTCTATGGGATGCAAACCTATGAAAATACTTTGTAATTTTATCTTCTACCTCTAGCCATAGTGCCCTGCTCTTTAAACACATTATTTTCTCTTCTTTGAAAAGCACTGAGTCCCACTTTATTTCTAATGATTTCAACTATTCTGTTTCCTCTATGTTGAAAACTCCTCTATCATTTTTCTGGAACATCACCTCTATCCTTTTCTCCATATCCTTCAACTGCTTCTGAGAGAAAGTTTTATGATTTTTGTCCCACTCTTTGGATGTTTTCTTTGCCCTAGCTAGGTTTTATGCAAATTGCTGCATTACAGTATGATTTGGTGAACTTTTTATGGGTTTCCATGCACTTATTATTTGGTCTTTATACTCATCCTCTTCCATCCATAGAGGGTTAAATTTGAAGGGAGCTGGGGGTTTCTTTTTTGGGGGGGGTCATTATTAAAGAGACTGGTCTATGATCTGAGTTTCCCCCTATCTCTATTATGGATTTTAGTATTAGGTTTCCATTTAGTAATTTCTCTTCTACCATAAAATGATCTAATCTTTTGGAGATGGCCTTATCTCCTCCCCTTTTATTCCTCCAAGTGGGGTCCAATTTTAGCGGAGAAACATCCACCAGCTTCCTTTTTTCAAAGAGGTCTAAAAAGTAAGAGCTCAGAGCATCTTGTATAGCATTTTATCCCCTTACTTCCCCCATTGTTAAGGTTAAATTTAAATCTCCCCTTAGGGTTACATTTTCTTGGTCCATTGAGCCAATGTGACTGAAATTTTCCCAAAAGGTTTTTCAATCAAAGAAAGGTCCATACACATTTAGAATTTTAAATTCTATCCCTGTTTCTCCATCTATGAGTTTAGTTTCTAAAACTGAATCATGTTTTTAAAATGCAATTCGTTGTAAAATTGGGCTCCATGCTATCACTAAACCTCTCGAATTCCCATCTGCATCAATACTCTCCATTTCTGAGTCTTTGACTGTCTCTTTAATTATTTCTTCTGCCTTGGATCCTTCTAGCATTATTTCCTAGATCATTAATACCGTAGGTCTAAGGTTGTTGATCAACCCTTTTAGGGAGGATTTTTTTGAGGCCCCCCCGAGTCCTCTTGAATTGAAGGTTAGTAGGTGCATCAAGCACCCCTAACTTGGGATGATACTCTAAGATCCCGTTTAATTATATCTTGTTTCCCTTCTTCGATGTTTAAGGCTGCTTGTACTTGAGCCTTGGAAAGGTAGGATTTCCTGCCTAATCTAGGTTTCTATAAGGTATTGAGAGCCAATCCGCCCAAGGAAACCCCTTCTTCTTCTTCTTCTAATGAGGTACTTCGTGATCTGAGATCGTAATTTCTTTTGATCTCTACCTTTTTGCAAGGGTTTTTCAAATTCAAAATTTTCTCCTTTAAAGGTGAAGTAGTAAAAGTTTCCGTGAACAGAGAAGGTGTAAAAGAGTCATTTTTACCTTCATCCTTCTAAGCTGAAAAATAATCTGGCTTTTTTGCACTCTCCGTTTGATGAGGTTGAATTTCCCGGTTAGCTTCACCATCAGTTTCCCTCGCTTTCGATTTTGTTGACTTTGTCACCTTCCCTTTGTTTTCACCATCATATATAGAAAATTGTTCAGATTGTATTTTTGTTGGTAGGGGTTGTTCTCCTCTACCCTATTCATCCTGCAATAAAACTTGTTCAACAGGCACTTCTAATGATCCTGCTTCATTCCCTTTAAGCCTCCCTGTTTCCATTATTCTTGATTGATCTGAGGCAACTTTCGTGGGTATTAAATTTTTAAATTTTTAACCCAAACTTTCTTATCGACAGGTTTCATGAAGGTGGCCAAACAATCTTTCTGTAGATTCCCGACTCTTCTACAATTGAAGCATCTAAAGGGGATTTTCCAGTAGTCCAACCACTGCCACTAAACACTTCCATGCATCACAATCTTGATATTTTCAAAAATTCTGTCCCTCTGTGGAGAACCTCCTACAATAAACAATCAAAATGCCCAATATAACAGAAATATTGGAGCACAAAAGAGATTTTATTGATCACGGGCCACTTTGAGGGGGAACCTCCTTTGAGCAAGCTCAATACAAAATAACTCTTCGATGCCTTCGTTAGCCTCAACACATACTTATATACTAAGTCTAATCTAAACAACTATTACTCCCCATGAATGTGGGATAATGCAACATATTAACTGGACAACTTAACAACTATTACTTACTCCCCATGAATGTGGGATAATGCAACATATTAACTGGACAACTTAACAACTATTACTTACTCCCCATGAATGTGGGATAATACAACATACTAATGGGATGACTTACAAATCATATGTGTCTGAAAAAATATACTAACAAAATAAAGAGGGGGGTTAACACGAGTTCTTAACATCCCCTCCCTCTTAGAAAAAGCTTTGTCCTCAAAGCTTTAGATGTGGAAACTGTTGCTAAATCTAAAGGAGCGGTTCCCATGTAGCATCCTGAGGTTGCATGCCGTGCCACTGAGTTAAGACCTCTGTTATGGACCGAGAGCGAATCTGACGAGTGCACATATTGAGGATGGCCTCCGATTCGAAAATGATGGATCCTTCTGTATCTAGCTCTGGTAAAACTATTTGTGCTCTGATGTTGGTGCCAATTACTTTCTTGAGACAAGATACATGAAATACTAGGTGAATGCGAGAAGAATGAGGAAGTTCCAATTTATTAGCAACAGACCCAATCTTCTGTAGAACTTTATATGGCCCATAGAACTCTGGAGCTAGCTTTTGATTCCCTTTTAGTTTCAGGGAGGATTTATTTTAAGGCTGCAGACGAAGAAAAACCATATCACCGACTTGAAAGGTGCGCTCAGAATGGTGTTGATCGGCTTGCTGCTTCATGCGCTTTCTTTCCATGTGAAGATTCTCTTGTAGAATGTGGAGAATCTGATCACAGTTTCAAAGAACCATGTCAATTTCCTGAACTGGTGAACTATGGGGGGTGTATGGAAGGAGCACTGGGGGTGGCTGCCCATAAACACCTCCATATGGAGTCATTTTAGATGCAGTATGGTAGGAAGTATTGTACCACCATTCAGCGAGAGGGAGTCACTTTTCCCATTGATGTTGTTGTTCAGAGGTGAAGCAACGAAGATAAGTTTCCAAGCATTTGTTGGTGACTTCATTTTGACCATATGTTAGTGGGTGATATCCTGAACTCATTTTCAGTTTGGTTCCAGTGAGGTGAAAGAGTTCGGTCCAAAAATGACTTGTGAAAGTTACATCACGGTCTGAGACAATGGAAGAAGGGATGCCATGAAGACGGAATATCTGGTCCATGAAATTTTGTGCGACTGAGGAGGCAGTATATGGGTGGCTGAGAGCACAAAAATGACTATATTTGGAGAGCCGATCAACCACAACCAAGATTACGGTATTCCCTCCATATTTAGGAAGACCTTCGATGAAATCCCTTGAAATATATGTCCAAATCCTTGTAGGGATGGGAAAGGGTTCGAGCAAGCCAGGGAGGAGTGTAGTTTCACCCTTATGGCGCTGGAAGCTATCACATTCGGCAACCATCTATTGAATTTCCCATTTCATTCCCTTCCAAAAGAAGTTACGTCATGCCCGCTCATGCGTTTTGAGGAACCCAGAGTGCCCTACCACTAGAGAAGCATGGATTTCATAGAAGACAACCTGGTGAATATATCTACTCTGGGGAAGCACCAGGAAACCCTTGTATCTCAGAGAAGCAGCATCCCAAGAGTAATGCAGGACAAGAGAAGGATTACTGGCCAACTATTGGATGATTTGAGATAAGGAAGAGTCATTTACATAGCCTTGCTGAACAGATTGTAACCAATTTGGAATAGGCATAGAAATAGCTGAAAGAGAAGCGTGGTAATCAAATGTGCGGGAAAGAGAATCCACCACAAGAGTGTCCTTACCCTTCTTGTAAGTGATATCATAGTCATAACCCATGAGTTTGCTAACCCATTTTTGTTGTGTTGGGGATGAGACTCTTAGTTCTAGGAAATATTTCAGACTCTGGTGATCAGTCTTGATGCAGAAATGATTCCCTAAGAGGTATGGATGCCACTTCTGTATAGCATGAAAAATAGCCATCATTTCCTTCTCATATGTAGAGGTGGCTAAATTATTACAAGACGGGGATTTTCTGGTGAATGCAATGGGATGTTTGTCTTGGAGGAGGACAACACCAAGTCCATTGTCACAAGCATCACTCTTGATAGTGAAGGGCTTGGAAAAATCAGGCATAGCTACAACAGGTGTGGTACACATAGCTTGTTTCAGTTTCTCAAATGCACACTCAATAACAGTTGTCCATGCAAAAGCATCCTTTTTTAGTAGAGTTGTTAATGGAGCTGAAATCTTCCCATAATCCATGACAAACTTGTGGTAGTAGCCAATAAGTCCCAAAAACCCACGAAGGCTCTTCAAGGTTTGAGGATGTGGCCGATTTTTCATGGCATCTATTTTGGCAAGATCGACATGAAACCCTTGTGCTGAAACAATATGCTCGAGATAATCTACTTCCTTCTGCCCAAAAAAACATTTAGATTGTCTGGCATAGAGATGATGATCATAGAAAAGTTGCAGTACCAGATCCAGATGTTGGAGATGCTTAGCCCAGGTTTTACTATAGATGAGGATATCATCAAAGAACACCAGAATGAAGTTTCGCAAGTAGGTCCGAAATATTTTATTCATCAATGCTTGGAATGTGGAAGGAGCATTTGTGAGGATGAATGGCATGACAAAAAATTCATAATGGCCATCATGTGTGCGGAAAGCTGTTTTAGGGATATCATCTACATGGACCCGAATTTGGTAATACCTAGAACGAAGATCCGACTTGGAGAAAAAATGAGCACCATGGAGCTCATCCAGAAGCTCATCAACAACGGGAATTGGAAACTTATCCTTGATAGTGATGTGATTAAGTGCTCGAAATTTGATGCAAAGGCGCCATGACCCATCTTTTTTTCGGACTAGAAGGACCAGTGAAGAGAAGGAACTAGTGCTAGAGCGAATAACGCCTTGCTTCAGTAAGTCACGAACAAGCATCTCAATTTCTGTCTTGTGGTGAAATAGGTAGTGATAGGGCCTGATGTTGGGAGGGATGCTTCTAGGAAGGAGCGAAATATGATGGTCCTCGGGTCAGGAAGGTGGCAGTCCCACTGGCTCAGCAAACACACATGCATATCGATACAAAATTTGTTGGAGATCCAATGGAGTAGTTGAGACTACTGAAGGTTGCATCTGAATGAAATGGAGTTGAGCAATGACACCATGTGAAATTTTCTTAAGAATATTTTCCATTCGACGCAAACTGATGAGGCTGAGAGACCCTGGTTTTAAGCCCCGCAATGTGTGTTTGGTACCATTGATTGAAAACTACATCCAAAGTTCAGCAAAATCCCATAAAATGGGTCCAAGTGTGCATAACCATTGAGTGCCCAAAACCACATCACATCTGCCTAAGGGAAAGGAAAACATGTCAGAGCACAAGTTATAATCCCCCATAGATATGCGCACATTACGACACTTCCCTTTGCAAGGTAAGGTTCCCCCATTGGAAATCATGACTTCAAAGCTGGAGCAAGGATGGACAAAACAATCAACTTGGTTGGCGATCCTCGGGTCAATGAAGTTGTGAGTGCTACCAGAATCAATGAGTATTGTAAGAGGGAGTTTTTTGAAGAACCCTCTGACCCGCATGGTTTGTGGGGTGGTGACTTCGGCTAAGGCATGGAGAGATATATTTTGTTGGTCGTCTGGAGCAGGAAGTTGTTGAATGTCACCATCATCATCTACTGGATCTTGAGCATCATAAAAAATTTCGGGGGCGGGTGGAGAATCCACATCCAAGAGATAGAGATTTTGATCAACACATCTATGTCCCTATGTGAATTTCTTGTCACAATTATAAAAAATCCCTTTTTCCTGGCGTTCCCGCATCTTTGCTTTAGACAAATGCTTGATAGGAGTGGTTCTAGGAGCTGACGGATTTTGGGTTCTTGGGGGAACCATAGGTATGAATGGAACAAGAGTGGATTTGGAGCATTGTTGAGCTCTGATATTGTCCTCTGCCATCTTAGCCAACCCTAGGGATTCCATCATTGTGTTGGGGAAGAATATTTTAACCTCGGATCGTATTTCATCCTTCAGACCACTGATAAAACAACTCAGGTAGAATGCATCAGGCGATCTCTCGTGTGATTGGCTAGTTTCTTCAGACCATTGAAATGCTTTATATTCCAAATGAAAGGATGCAAGTGGGACTTTATTGACATCAAAAGTGTTATGTAGACTGAAATATTGTTATGCCCAATAAATCCATCCAGTCAGATCATCACCATTGAAGCGAGGAAAATCCAGCTTCGGCCCACGGAGGTTGCTAGACGACAAGAACCCAGTGTCGGCAAAAGACTCAGGTTGGTGTCGGTTGTTCATGGGTGAATGATGAAGATGGAGGCCGAGAAATTTTTGATCTAGATCCTCGAGTTTGGACTTGATGGCAGCAAGTTCTTCTTCCATTTGTTTATTTGCTCTGGTGCGGGTGACAACCATAAGCAGGGTTTTTTTTTTAGGTAATGGGTAGAAAAACAAAAATGGAAAGGGTTTTAGAAAAGGATATTTTTTATTCGGGGAAAATTTGGGGGGGGTAATTGGGGTTTTGGACACTTTTTTAGGGACAAGAAGCAGAAAATGTGAATTTCATAGGTGGGATGAAGGAATTGGAAAATTTGTCAAAGAGGGACAATGAAGCAGAAATGAAAAACCCTAAAAATCATAGAAGTTATGAAAAACCCTAAAAATAGACAAATGTGGAATTTCGTCCTTCGGTAAGTGGAATTTGGGATAGGGTCCTCAATGAAGGAATATGCAGAATGGTGTTACGGGGGTTACAATGAAGTTTCAAGTGAAACAAAGCTAAATCAAGGAAGATATGGCTAAAAAATAGAAATTTATATATATATATATATATATATATATATACATTTTTTCTTCTTCTGAATAAATGATCTGTGGTGATGCTAGAAAGTTGTGCTTTATCAACTTGAAATGGAGTAAATGATCTAGGACAATTATGGAATTCTACGCATTATCAACTGTAGATAGATATGGACCCCATGTATATTCAGCTTCCTAATGGTTCAAAGGTAGTCACTCGGCCACCAAGGCTGTCTCAGGCATGAGAATTGGGGCAGTACCCCTCACTTCACAGTGCAGGTAAAACTGCTAATCGCTTGGCCAAAAATGACAGCTCTTTGGTTTTCCTCACGGATGGGAATCTAGTCAATCTGGTGGGGGTCATTGCCCTTTTCACTTGGCAGGTCCTCTCAATGGCCAGCTACTTCGGGGTTCCTGTGGTATTCCTCACAATGAGTTTTAGGGCTATTCCCAAGTACTTCCCACAGTTAAGTGGATAGGGTTTATTCCATGGTCCGAATGAATAATACCGCTGCAAGAAGAAGAACAACTCTAAGGCTCAGCGCCAGGAAGCACTGCAAAAAAAAAAAAACTAGAAATTGCACCCAACGAGCCCAATAAAGTGCTCTAATACAAGATGTGGAGAACCTCCTGCAATAAACAATCAAAATGACCGATATAACATAAATATTTGAGCACAAAATAGATTTTATTGATAGTGAGCCACTTAGAGGGGGAAACCTCCTTTGAGCAAGCTCAATACAAAATAACTCTTTGATGCCTTTATTAGCCTCAACACATACTTATATACTAAGTCTAATCTAAACAACTATTACTCCGCATGAATGTGGGATAATGCAACATATTAACTGGATGACTTAACAACTATTACTTACTCCCCATGAATGTGGGATAATACAACATATTAATGGGATGACTTACAAATCATATGTGTTCGACAAAATATACTAACAAAATAAAGAGGGGGGTTGACTCGGGTTCTTAACACCCTCATGTCCATCCCAACTAGTATCCAAGCACACCTTCGATGTAATTTCTCCTCCCAGTTTTCCTCCATGGCAATGAACTTTCCTAATTTGTTCCCAATGGCTTTGAAGAACTTTGGTTGCCAAAAAACCATGGGGAGGCCTGGTAATATTACCCAGATTTGCTGCATGATGTGTGGTGTTCTGTACGCGTTGAAATCGACTGTACAATTTTTTAGAATTAGTCCTGATAGACCCCACCTCCAATTATTCTCCAAAATTTTGGTGTTATCCTCCATGCTACGAACTTTGATTAAAATACATCCTCTGGGGAGAGTTAAAAAAATTGGTTCATATCCTAGAACGCTTATCCAATTGGCCTGTATCCATGGTTATAGCGATGCTCTAGCCATCACCTTCCTGTAGAAGTGACCAACCAAGGCGTGAGCAAGAAAATTCGGTAATTGTTCTAGGCTAATATCCTTTCCTAGAAGTAATTTCGGGTTTCCATTCCTTGCTCGCATCCATCTGCGTTTCTTTGGTAAATATGGTGACTTTCTCACATGCTCCTTCTTGACTTTTGGCTAATCATTGAATTTCATCAGGACTGTTAATGTATCATTACCTGACGAAACTTTCGTTTGTGCCATGATTTCCGCTTGCATAGTTCATACTTCTCATTTTGTGCAAAAAACCGAACCAGAATCGTTGACCATGTCATAATTGACCTCTTCACTATACATGATTGCATAATCCAATCCTCCCATGCTCAAGTTCTGATCCTATTCTTCAATCCGCTCCCGTTAAGAGTTAAAAGATAAAATTTATAACAAAAAATCCCTGCTCCTTGCACGAACTCTCGCCTCTGATCCTGTTGTCATAGAGCAATATTTTGGCTCCCGTTATCAAATTCCAACCTCCTCCTCAGATGGCATTCTTTTTCCACCTCTAAGTCAGACACATGAAATTCATTCCTGACAATGAAATAGTTGTCTTTAAACCTTCTTCCACCCTTTATATCTTTTCTTTCCCCACACTTCCTTCCATACCTAGGATTTCTGCCTTTCATCTTTACAGAGTGCGAAAATCGGAAATCATAATCATTACTTTTTGATTTTTGAATTCCTGTCCTTCTGCACTTTCGTCTCCGCACTTTAGAAATTTTGGAGTTCTATACCCACACTTTTGCACCCGCACTTCTGCCTCCGCACTTCAGAATGCGAAAAACGGAAGATTAATTCTCCAATTTTCGGACTTTGGCAATTCTGCACTTTAACTTCCGCACCCTCACTTCCACACCTGTACTTTCTCTCCTGCACTTTCTCCCCCGCACTTCGGAATGTAGAAATCGAAAGATCAATTCTCCAATTTTTTACACTTCAATAGTTTCCGCACCCGCACTTCCACACACACGTTTTCGCTTCCTCACTTCTGCCCCCGTACTTTGGAATGGGAAAATTGGAAGATCAATTCTCCAATTTTCAGACTTTAGAAGTTTCCACCCTTGCACTTCTGCCTCCACACTTCGGAATGCAGAAATTGGAAGATCAATTCTCCAATTTTCAGACTTCTGCAGTTTCCACACCAGCACTTTCGCTTCC
>LPNX010864556.1:175907-236364 GCA_001517045.1 Pseudotsuga menziesii | reverse complement strand
TATTTAGTATTTAAAATTAACAAAAAAAATATTATTTTATTAAATAAGAATAAAGTAAATTCTAAATATAACCCCTAACTCTTTAATCCCCTAAAATATATACAAATAATAATAATAATACATTATCTTTCTTCTACATTTAACATATAAACATTCACAAAAAAAATATACAATACAAAGACATATAGTGAATACTTACTAATGGATGATATTCATGCCCGCCTTCAGCGTGTCCATAATCTACAATGTTTGACATTCGTTGTTATTAGAAGTATCCTTTGTTTCAATCCCTTGCGTATTTTAGAGGGGAAATAACATTTTTCATCTTTCGAAGCCCTCGATGCAAATACCACATTTTGTTGGCCTCCTTGAGGAATGTTCCGTGACATGTTTCCTCACCAAACCTTCAGTAATGATTATCTTCAATAACTATGTATTATGAACAGTACAAAATAAGCCCTATAACATTCAAAATATGTCGGAAGCACAACAACAATGTCGAAGCTATTAGAATATATAGAAGACCAAGTACCTAATTATAGAATTTATCAGACATATAGTGCATTTAAGGTGTTATTTGTCAGCTATTTGAAATTCTTGAATTTTATTCATATATCCAATGATATCAGACATTATAAAAATAAAAAATTACATTTACCATTTGATTTTTTTCTTTGATTTTCACATATTGTCAGATTCCATCGTCATATTTTTCACCCATATTTATTGGTGAATTTTCTATAGTATCCTATATGCCCCCAAAATATCTTATGTGTTTTAGATCAACTATGGGTTTCAAGTCGAGTGTCACTTATATTTTTTCTAAGTCAACCTTAGTACCTCTTTGCACACTACTTGTCCTAACAAAATTCCAATCGGTGTGAAGAATATACATCTCTTGATATTTAACGATAGTTAGATTTGACAATAGTGCTCCAACATAAGTTGAATCATCTATATGTGGCTCTTTAACAGACTATAGATCATCTAATTGTCAAAATATAAAGCCATTTTTTTATAATATATTCTAGAAAATACTAGTAGGGTGTTCTTATTTTGAAGGTGGTACTTGGATATATCCAAAAAATCCATCTGTAAATGAACAACTTTTGTGTTCAATGACTCATTGATGGTTTCATCTACCAACAAGGCCAAGAAGGGGTCTATAAGTGTTACTCTGTTTAATCCCCTAAAGTCGATGTATATTCTAAGTCTTTCGGTATCATGATTTTTTGTTGGACGACCATTGGTCTAAACCATTCTACTTTGTCAACTGGGTAAATAATGTCTACTGATAACATGTTTTGAATTTCCTTTTGCACTACTTGTCTATACTTGTGGGATAGTTTGTAAGGATTCTTTTCACTGGTTTTTCTTTCAGCATCAGTTCAATATTAATTTCACCCATTTCCTCCACTAATCCTTTTAAGTCTTATAATCCCTTGCAAATACAACTTGATATACCTTCAACGATTTGATTATTCTAGTTTTTTATTATTTGACCACTAGTCTCCTATCCTTTCCATTTTTGGTTGATTGTCATTTGAAATATCCAACTCTTTCATCTCAATTTATGCATTCATCATCTCTGGGTGCTTTGATTCATCTTCAATATATTCAAAGGGAAATTTTATTTTATCCTTTTCTTCCAATTCGACAAGTACATGATTAGCTTCTTTTGCAATTTTAAGATGATATCTCCTCCACTTAAAAATTTTATTCTAGAAAATTTCATTTTCCATATCAATTCATGTTATTTTCAAATTTTATTGGCATGTTATTTGTTCCAAATCGAATTCAACCCTATGTTGGATTATTATTTACCCTTGTCTTTATCTTTTCCTCGACTAGTTTTTCCATAAATTGTTGAATTTCTTGCACAACCTCCTTCATATGTACTTCCACTAGTTCAAATGAGAAGTCTTTGACACAATTGTCTTTGATATTTTCCCAACTCCATATATCTCCTCATGCTTCCTCAATCTTATACCATTTTCAGCAAGTCATTAAGGGTGTTCGAAAATAGGTGAGACCAAACTCGTTAATCTCTACATCCTTTTCTTCACCAGTCTCATTCACATTCTTTAATTTTCCTCTTTATATCATAACTAGGTTTAAACTTGTTGAGTTGTGCAGAGGCTGCCAACTTTTTTCCTCAAAATATTTTGACAAAGTAGTTAGTCACCATTTCCAAGATTTGTAGTCGTGGGGCATGCACACCCCACCAACAAGTATCCTATCCTATGAGTGACTCAACTAATTAAGGTTTGCAGTCGACCTTGATCTGCAACATTTTTTTATACTTCATTGACATGGATCGTAGGATAATCCTTTTTTCTAAATCTTAATGGTGGAAATGCAATTGAATCTATGTTTGTGGGAATCAAACTAGGGTATGATTAAACGGTTTCATATTCAACCTTCAGTATCAAATGAATAGAAAAACATGTCTTACGATTGCATTTAGGGATATATTTTATCATCCCACAATCCCTTCATCTTGTTTCATAGTTTTACATCTTTTAGTCATACGAATCAGTGTCTGGTTTTTCCTCTACAAACATGTGTAACCAAATGTGCTTCTCCATTATTATTAGATTCAATGTGATCTTTATTTCCTTGTAGCACCTAATACATATTTTTACAATTTCCATGTTCATATCATGGATCTAACCATTGTTTTCCTTCATTTGGGTCCAAAAGGATATTATTCTCCTTTGTGATCTCCTTTTAGATTTATTCTATATTTTTCCAAAGAAATGGATGATTTCATTGTTCTCCCTAAGTTCAACCAACTAAACCAGGGTATATCATCACTCCATTATCCAATTCGATCACTTTGAATTCAACTTCCATATTTATTCCAATAATGTTTGTTTAAGAATTTCTCAATAGAACAATCGATTCTACAAACCTTTAATTGACTACTTTTAATAAGTTTCTCAAATTAGCCAAGTTAGTCCTTCCCATATTGATCCATGTGTATTTTGAGAGGATATTTACCTAGGATCCAAAATAATCTATGAATTCTAAAATAAAATATCCATGTATTTCCAAATCAACATGGGATAAAGATTCCCGGTGTTACTACAAGGCTTATTTGTAGAACTAAAATTTTTGTAGGTAGTGGTGATGAAGGTGGTCTTTTATGGTTTGAAAAAAATAGATGGGTTGACTAAGTTATATGAATCAATTGTATATGAAGAATCAATTGATTTGACCAAGGTGGTTGATTTGACTAATTCGACTAGGTCAAAACTTTGACTATTGTTTTTCGACTTAGGTTTTTTTTTCCTTCAATGAATTTTTGTTGCTTAATGTCACCTGTTTGACACCATTGATCTTTCTATTTGATGAAAACATTTGTTTTTTTTCATTCATATACAATTACCTCTCTCTTTTTGGTGTCTAAATTTCCACAAATTTTAAATTTAGTAGCAGGGGAATTTCTGTGAGATCCCCAAAGTGAACAAGAAAGTTATTAAGATAATATCAGTGGTAATGGTTATCCAATTCACTTATCTCTCTAATATTTGAATCCATTTTCTATCAATAAATTTTCCATTCTCATATAAACAAATTCACAATGAAGAAGTTCCAAGGTCTAGATGTAACCAATGCCCCAAGATTTTGTTGACTATGAGGCTATTTTCTCCAGGAGAAATTGTAGGTGCAGAGTTGTTGGCTTCCATTTCATCCTTTGAAATATGCAGGGATCCAATGTTTCTTTCAACAATTTTCTAGTCATATTCTAGAATAAGAACCATCATGACTACTTCCACTTCTACATTAAGTTGATAATCTCTCAACTCAAGCAAGGCTAGCTCACCATCGACCCATGTTTCCTCTTGAAAATAATATTTTGAAACCATTGTAGTTGCATCCTCTTCCACACCTATTCAATATTCAAAATATGAATTAATCATGGTTTGGATACTATCGACATGGTTCTTCATTTATTTTTCTTTTTTTTTTTAGTTAGTGTGTATCTATAGACTCTTGAAGTCTTGATCTTTTTTTTTCTCCTCTTTTTTGTCTTTCTAGATTTTTCAATTTGACTGAAGGTCTTTATCTCTCCACTCTTCTCTTTTTTATTCCTTTTGTCACTTCATCAAGTGTATATTCTTATTCAATCAATCATCCTCTTCTGGGAATCATCACTATGACTAGACCTCTTCTTTCTGTATTGTAGCTTGACCAATGATTTTCCTTCTTCAAGGCATCTCATGAGCATCCTACCCCACCATTTTAAACCTTAAGTTTAGTCTTGATTAATGATGGATTCCAGTGTATTCATTTTCTCGAGAAATACTCCTCTTCTTGTTTTTTTGTTTTGATCAATCATGAGAGGGGTATTTAGAGAGGGTCATGGTTCTACATTTTGTCCAACACCCTTATCTATTAGTAATTTATGTAGCAATACTAGTAACATGTATATAAAATTGTGATGGAATATTCCATAAAATATTATTTTAACGTTGTCTATAGATATTCGTTCTTCAACCACTTGTTCTTCACAAAATTTGTAAATATTTTTTTCTACTCACTTGTACATTGTTCTGCCTCCATTATTTAATTTAAATTAAAATCCCATGTCTTTAGTCATCTTAATCATTTGCAATTCTATTAATCAATTTTTTTATCTCCACAATAATCGATTCAAAGGATTTCTCACATGATTCTGTAAAAAATTGTATTCTAGCATGTGCAATTGTTAGTAAGTTTCTTCTAGTGTAGTTTTTTAGATAATTATCAATATTTTTATGCCACCACATATAAATCTTCTAGTCACTCAAAGTATATAAATCTCTATGCTATTATACAAATCCTAGATCACGTACTATTGATCATGGAACCAATGTTGTAATCTAATGGATTAGATATTAAATAGTTACCAGTAGTGCTCATACCCAACGATATTATACAACAAAGTAATATACAATCAAACATACATAGAGAGAGAGAAGAAGAAGAGAAAGTAGTGGTGGAATTAAAAAAAGTAATATTTATTATAAGATCATACTATCCATTACATCGTATATTCATGACTTCATATTGGTTACAATCATAAAATATAGTTATAACTTCTTTAAATATCTTGATTGATTGAACTTACCAAGTGGTCGACTGACCCAACTAGCGATCAAACACAAATATCTCTAATTGACTAGGTCAAATAGGCTCCTCTTACAATGTGCAATGGAATGAACAACGCAGAAATTGGATAGTTTTGATTATGTTCAAATACGCGATGAGATAGTTGTGTGGAAAGTAGAGTATGACCATCTATTATAGGGAGATTTCACACCCTTTATATGAGTTACATGAATATATGATACTACTAGTCAGAATCAGTGAAACATGTGAATACTACACACTTTATATCTAGAGTTTACATACTTATAGATATATGGTTATACACTTTTCCTTGAATAAATGTGTGAGACTTATGGTTCATCTAAAGGAGAACCACGACCAACCGTATTTTCTATGTATAAGAAGTGTGGTGCCATCTCAAAAGCCACAAATTAGAAAAGAAAGCTAAAAAATAAGAAAATGCATGAGTCTATCATACATGGACAAAAATTATGCGACATGTATGCACTCTTGACTCCAACCTTATTACCTTCCTATTCTATAAATGGAAGATCCATGGTTAAGAGCAGTAGAAACAAAAAGTGTTATTAAGAATCCAAGATCTAGGAGAATTTAGAGGAAGCGAAAGTCATGTGAATCTCACATCTTCATTTCTTAGGAGAAGTCAGTAGTCATCTTCTCTAATCGCATAAGGATATTAAGTGGAGATCAAATGACCAAAAGATTGTTTCCTACATTGTAAAGAGGGACTTGAGATATTCGTCAACAAGGGATAGAAGAATGCGGTTAAGGAAAAGAGAATTTGAACTCTAGTGAAGGAGATACTATAATTAAAAATCAAGTATTCATATTATTGTATTGTTTCCTTTCCCAATTAATAGATCAATACTCCTCCTTGAACCCCCAATAAATATTTATTATTGATCATTCATGTGATTATGATATTTCGATGTGGATTACATTACCAGAATTAGGTTAGATTTATATATATGCTTGATAATTTAATGCAAAAGGATTTGTTTTTGATCGAATGTCCCTAACTTGAGGCACTGGACTTTGGTCTAAGAAACCATGACTTGTGGGAACCTAAGCTGTCAAAATAACCTAGGGATCAGACATGGCATGGCCCACACCGACCCTTAGCATAAATGGTTTTTTTATGTCTCCTCTCACCACCATCGAGCTTCGAACCCTGGACCTCCTAACAAACATAACCCCTTGAATACCAACTGCACTAGTGGGACTTTTTCCTTTTCCAAAAGGATTTGAGAAAGGTGATAGTTTGTTTTGTGTGTAGGTACATGTACATCACTACAAAATAAAGGAAAGGAATGGGACACTTTGCACACACTTTGAAGTATCAAATGGGCCAAAGCAAATCAAATTTTCTCTCTTTATTCCTCTTTTCCATTTTGATATTTGACTTGCGTGTGGGACTAATTGAAGACTATTAGAATATATAGTCATAATTGTTGAATATATTGAATTACTCTATCATAGAATCTGCCTAGGAACATTATGGGGATTCCCAAAAGAACACCACCTTGTGTCTTAAGTTGAATGGTAGTTATAATCTAATTGAATGTATTTATTTAGTTGACTAGGTTAGTTAGGTCTTGACACAGTCAGTCTTAACTAAGGTAAATATTTTATAGACTCTTTGAAATTATAATAAGAAGGTTAGAAGGTTGATTACTAGTAATAAATTTGATAGGTTGTCTATTGGATAGATATTTGATTATATTATTACAAAAGAGTCACATTCTTGTTGAAATTTTTTTATTGATATGGTTGTGTTGAATATTATGAATGAAGACACCCCTTTCAATTTTAGTTATGGTATATGTCTATATAATGTGATGTATTTTGATTTTTTCATTTCACATCTATGAATTTTTAATGGATGGTATGTGTTCTTGTTATGAATATTGCTTCTTACTTTAGGTTATATGATGTATGGGAATAGACTACATATGTGAACTCATTTATGACTTCACTATATTATTTGGAATTTCAAAGAGACCTAGGGTCTCTCTTATGTAACTTGTTTTGTTTTGTTAAAAGTTGAATAAAATGGATAAGGATCTTCGATCCTTTCACATGTAATAGATAGGATTGAAATTTGGGTGAGTTAGTTGATAGAAATTAGTAGTTTGTTAGTAACTCATAGGGGTTAGTAGAATCCAATAAGGACCAAAATTCCTTCTTTGTATGATCTAAAGAACTGAATAGAAGTTGTATTTAATGCAGACTAAGTTATTTTGTTAATGAGATGAAGGTAGATCGAGGAGTTTTTTCTTTGGTAGCTCATTTTGAAGCTTGAATACTAGATAAGAAAGGAAGAGCTCGGAACTTGGTTCTTAGAGAATATACAAAGCCAAAAAATATATGTTTGTATTTGGTCTATTTATGATTTTCAAGTTTTAAGAAAGGTATTTATAAATAAAGCTCGAGTTTCTGTATTTGTGGAATTTACATAACTAGTCTCTTATTGGTATGCAGAGTTTACGTTAAATTGCGCGTAGGAAAACTACTACCTAAGCTCATTGATAGAATTCAAATCAAATTCTTGGTTGAAACACGTTTTATGATCAAATTGATTGAGATATTAATCAAATGTGGAGAATTTGTTGATATGTTGTCACAATTTGCAAATAATTTCTTTGTTATATGCGTAGATAGCATTAGAGGATGTTCACATAGTAAATCAATGGATACTATTCATTGTAGAGGTATATCTACGATGTTGGGTGGTTGATTAAACAATCGACAGAACTGAAGGCAGAGATCGAATGTTATTTTGATTGACGGTTCAATAGGTTCATCGCAGTCAAAACCATGTGCAAGTTAATTTAGGCTTGGAGATGCGACATATACCACCATGGTTTTGTGGTATTGCAACGTGGTAACCAGCTATTCGATATCGCATTGAGAAAGAACATGGAGATAAATCAAAAAACCTTTCATTAACTGTGGTGGGATATTTAAGTGGTTAAAGAGTAGTCTTATGGATTATATATGACTTGGATTCAACGTGCCATTGGAGGTGCTAGGCCATCATCTTTGGTATCATAGTAGAAAATGGATTCTGCGTGAAGGTATGAGAGTGTGGTCACAATAGTCTTTGTTTCTGAAAGATTGTAAAATTGTTAGTTTATAAGGTTGGAGTAGTTTTCTTATATGAAAGGCAAGGTTATTTTTACTCCTGTATTACTAACAAATTCATATAAAGTCATTAGTGACGGGAAAATTGTATCTAGTAGTGAATTGTTCTTCCAGGAGATGGAGATTAGAGTTGGAAGAGGTCGGGGTAGGCGAGGAAGACCTGTTTCCAATGCAAAATTGAGAGAGGAGGTAAGAACTCTGAGAGCAAGGTTGGAATCCTTAGAAATTGGAAGACATCATGAGCACACTGGAGACATACGTGATGAAGAGATACCTGAAGGGGAGGAAGAGACAACTGCTAAAATTCCTTAGGTAAGAATGTTGAGGTCTATTTTTAGCGCAAGTTCTAGTTCAAGAGCCGATGTTCCATTCTATTATGGAAGCTGGGATCCAGAGAAGTTAATTGATTGGATCAATGCTATGAAAAAACACTTTGATTTTGCTGAAGTGAAGGAGGACACGCAAGTCATATTTGTTTTCACGAGGTTAAGAGGGAATTCATCCTTGTGGTGGGATGGTGTCCAAGAGGAGAGGATCTTGAAGAACAAAGCCAAGATCAATAGCTGGAACAGAATGACAGCTAAATTGAGAGGTAAATTTCTTCCTAAGGACTGTAAGTGGACTTTGTTTATTCAAATGCAAAATCTTAAGAAAAATTCAATGACAGTTAGGGAGTATACTAAGGAATTTTATAAGGTAAATATAAGATCTGGACATATTGAAGACACACCTAAGAGGGTATCTAGGTATGTTAATGGTTTAATATTTGATACACAAGATGAATTGGGTTTGTTGTCATTGAGATATGTTGAAGAAGCATATCAAGTTTCTTTGAAGGCTAAGGAGAAGCTGATGATAAAGAAGAGTCGGAAAGCAAAGGTGAGAGGCTATAGAGGAAGGGAACAACAATAGAAAGATGAATCCAACAGTTCAAACCAGCAAGCACAGCCTGCCATAACTAATGATAACAGAGGTGGAAGAGTTTTTTCAAGAGGAAAAGGTGTACAAGTAAGGTGTTATACATGTGGGAAACTTGGCTGTGTCATGGGATTTTCCAGAAAATGTGGCAATACAAAGAGGAATACAAGTAGTGCAAACAGAAAATGAAACTCCAAAGGAATTAGAGGTGACTGAAAACTACCCAAAAGAAGGCGAGGATTTAATATTGAGGAAGGTAGATGTGGGATTTGATGAATTAGTCCAGAGGAGGAGCTTATTCAAGTCAGTTTGTAAGGCCAAAGGAAGGTGTTGTAAGTTGATAATAGATAGTGGGAGTATTGATAACTTAGTGTCTACAGAAATGGTGGACGAACTAAATTTGAAGAGGACAATACATCCAAACAAATATAGAGTTGCATGGATGCATAATGGTCATCACGTTATTATTAGTGAACAATTCCAAGTAAAGTTTCATATTGGGAATTATCAGGATGAGGTAAGATGTCATTATAGAAATGGATGCTTGTCATGTTTTATTAGGAAGGCCTTGGCAGTTTGACAAAGAAACAGTGCATGAGAGCAAGAGGAATGTAATCAATTACTGATGATGATTGACAAGAATATTTTGAATGATCGGAAAGCTGAGTATAGGTAAAACTAATTTCACAAGTAAATGATTTTGAAATTGAAATGACTAACAAGGTGTGCACTGATTGGTTGAAGAAAAGAAAAGACCAAAAGGAAATGTCAAATGCAAGAATAGATTTGATGGAGGTAGCACAATGTGAAGTCATAAAGGGTGGTGAGAGGTATATGACTAATGAAATTACTAAGGATGGTGATGTAACATAAACAAGAAAAGGAGAGAAGAGCCAAGAAATTCAATCAAATAATTCTTGCATGGAATACATTTTCACGCTAATAAGTTTTGTGTTCACTTTTGTAATAGGGAGGTTGATCTGTTCATATGCAGATGAGGATAAACCTACTGATAAGTTTTCTGCAAGTCAAATGGAAGAGGAACTTGTGTGTGATATGAAGTCTAAACATATGCTGGAGGAATCAAAAGACTTGTTGCAAATAGAGTGATGGAAGATATGGCTTAAGGGATTGTTTAAGATGAGAACCCTCGCCTGATTTACATTTTGGGTATATGTTTCAATCCTACAGAAAAATAGCAGGGATGGATATCATGAATAGGAGCCCATGAATAGTTTCAAGCTGGGGAGTCTGATGCAGGGGCATAGGCTACTTATGTGAAGTCATGTATGACTTCACTATATTATTTGGAATTTCAAAGAGACCTAGGGTCTATCTTATGTAACTTTTTTTGTTTTGTTAAAAGTTGAATAAAATGGATAACGATCTTCGATCCTTCCATATGTAATAGATAGAACTGAAATTTGGGTGAGTTAGTTGAGAGAAATTAGTAGTTTGTTAGTAACTCATAGGGGTTAGTATAATCCAATATGGATTAAATTCCTTCTTTGTAGGATTTGGAGAACTGAACAAAAGTTGTATTTAATGCAGACTAAGTTATTGTGTTAATGAGTTGAAGGTAGCTCGAGGAGTTTTTTCTTTGGTAGCTCATTTTGAAGCTTGAAGACTAGCTAAAAAAGGAAGAGCTCGAAACATGGTTCCTGGAGCATATATAGAGGCAGAAAATATTTGTTTGTATTTGGTCTATTTGTGATTTTCAAGTTTTAAGAAAGGTCTTTATAAATAAAGATCGAGTTTCTGTATTTGTGGAATTTACAGAACTAGTCTCTTATTGGTATGTAGAGATTACATTAAATGGCGCATAAAAAAACTGCTAACTAAGTTCATTGATAGAATTCGAAGCAAATTCTTGGTTGAAACATGTTTTATGATCAAATTGATCGATATATTAATAAAATGTGGAGAATTTGTTGATATTTTGTCACAATTTGCAGATAATTTCTTAGTTATATGTGCAGAGAGCATTAGAGGATGTTCACGTAGTAAATAAATGGATACTGTGCATCGTAGAGGTAGATCTACCGTGTTGAGTGGTTTATTAAAGAATCGATAGAATTGAAGGTAGAGTTCAAATGTTATTTTGATTAACGGTTCAAGAGGTTCATCGCAGTCAGAACCATGTGCAAGTTAATTTAGGCTTGGAGGTGCGACATATACCACCATGGTTTTTTGGTATTGCAACATGGTAACCAACTATTAGATATCGCATTGAGAAAGAGCATGGAGCTAAATCAAAACACCTTTCATTAACTATGACGGGAGATTTAAGTGGTTAAAGAGTAGTAGCATGGCTTATATATGACTTGGATTCAACGTGTCATTGCAGGTGTTAGGCCATCATTTTTTATATCAGAGCAGAAAAAGGATTCTGCGTGAAGGTATGAGAGTGCGCTCACAATAGTCTTTGTTTATGAAATATTGTGAAATTATTAGTTTGTGAGGTTGGAGTATTTTTCTTATATTGAAAGGAAAGGTTATTTTTACTCCTGTATTACTAACAGATTCAGAGCAAGTCATTAGTGACAAGAAAATTGTATCTAGTAGTGAATTGTTGTGCGAGGATATGGAGGTCAAAATTGGAAGAGGTTGGGGCAGGAAAGGAAGACCTGTTTCCAATGAAGAATTGAAAGACGAGGTAAGAACTATGAGAGAAAGGATGGAAGCCTTAGAAATTGGCAGACCTCATGAGCACAGTGGAGACACAAGTGATGAAGAGATGCCTGGAGAGGAGGAAGAGACAGTTGTTGAAAATCCTGAGGTAATAATGTTGAGGTCTATTTTTGGTGCAAGTTCAAGTTCAAGAGCTGATGTTCCATTCTATGGTGGAAGCTAGGATCTAGAGGAGTTAATTGATTGGATAAATTCTATGAACAAACACTTTGATTTTTCTGAATTGAAGGAGGAAAGGAAAGTCAGATTTGTTGTCACAAGGTTAAGAGGGCATGCATCCTTATGGTGGGATGGTGTGCAAGAGGAGAGGATATTGAAGAACAAATCCAGGATCAATAGCTGGAACATAATGACAACTAAATTGAGAGGTAAATTTCTTCCTAAGGACTATAAGTTGATTTTGTTTAGGCAAATGCAAAATCTTAAGCAAAAGTCAATGACAGTTAGGGAGTATACTGAGGAATTTTATAGGGTAAATATCATATCTAGACATATGGAAGACACACATGAGAGGGTGGCTAGGTATGTTAATGGTCTAAGATTTTATATACAAGATGAATTGGGTTTTTTATCATTGAGATCTGTTGAAGAAGCATAGTAGGTTGCTTTGAAGGCTGAGAAGAATTTGATGAGAAAACAGAGTCAGAAAGTAAAGGTGAGAGGCTATGGAGGAAGGGAACAACAACAGAAAGGTGAAGCCAGCAGTTCAAACCAGCAAGCACAGCCTGATAGAACTAATGATAACAGAGGTGGAATATTTTATTCAAGAGGAAGAGGCAGAGGAAGAGGTGGACAAGTAAGGTGTTATGCATGTGGGAAACTTAGCCATATGTCATGGGATTGTCCAAAAAATGTAGAAAGAAAAAGAGGAACACAAGTAGTGCAAGATGAAACTGAAACTCCGAAGGAATTAGAGGTGACTAAAAACTACCCAGAGAAAGGCGAGGCTTTAATATTGAGGAAGGTAGATGTGGGATTTGATGAATCAGTCCAGAGGAGGAGGTTATTCAACTCAGTTTGCAAGGCCAAAGGTAAGTGTTGTAAGTTGATAATAGATAGTGGGGGTATTGATAACTTAGTGTATACAGAAATGGTGGGAGAACTAAATTTGAACAGGACAATACATCCAAACCCATACAGAGTTGCATGGCTGTAGAATGGTCATCAAGTTCTTGTGAGTGAACAATTACAAGTAAAGTTTCATATTGGGAATTATCAAGATGAGGTAATATGTGACATTATAGAAATGGATGCTTGTCATGTTTTATTGGGAAGGCCTTTGCAGTTTGACAGAGAAGCAGTGCATGAGGGCAAGAGGAATGTATATTCCTTTTAAATGAATGGGAAGAGACATAGTCTTCATCCATTAAGAGGTAATCAAGAGGAAGTCAGTAATCAGTTACTGGTGATGACTGACAATAGGATTGTGAATGATTGGAAAGATGAAGATGAGGTAAAAGTAATTTCACAAGTAAATGATTTTTAAATTGAAATGACTAACTACGTGTCCACAGATTGGCTGAAGGAAAGAACATACCAACAGGAAATGTCAAATGCAAGCATAACATTGATGGGGGAAGCACAATGTGAAGTCATAAATGGTGTGAGAGGTATATGACTAATGAAATTACTAAGGATGGTGATGTAACAAAAACAAGAAGAGAAGAGAAGAGCCAAGAAATTCAATTAAAGAATTCTTGCATGGTAGGCATTTTCATGCTAATAAATTTTATGCTCACTTTTGTAACAGGGAGGCTGATTTGATCATATGCAAATGAAGATAAACCTACTAATAAGTTATCTGTAGGTCAAATGGAAGAGGAAATTGTGTGTTATATGAAGTCTGAAAATATGCTAGAGGAACCAAAAGACTTTCAAACAAAGTGCTAGAATATATGTCTGAAAGGACTGTTCAAGATGAGAACCCTACCCAGATTTACATTTTGGGTATCTATTGCAATCCTACAGAAAAACAATAAGGAGGGAGCTCATGGATAGGATCCCATGAATAGTTTCAAGCTAGGGAGTATGATGTATGAGCATAGACTGCCTATGTGAAGTTGTTTATGACTTCACTATATTATTTGGAATTTTAAAGAGTCCTAGGGTCTCTCTTATGCAACTTTTTTTGTTTTATTAAAAGTTGAATATAATGGATAAGGATCATCCATCCTTCCACGTGTAATAGATAGGATTTCAATTTGGGTTAGTTAGTTGAGAGAAATTAGTAGTTTGTTAGTAACTCATAAGGGTTGGTAGAATCCAATAAGGACTGAGTTCCTTCTTTGCAGGGTTTGGAGAACTGAACAGAAGTTGTATTTAATGTAGAATAAGTTATTGTGTTAATGAGTTGAAGGTAGCTCGAGGAGTTTTTTCTTTGGTAGCTCATTTTGAAGCTTAAAGACTAGATAAAAAAGGAAGAGCTCAGAACTTGGTTCCTGGAGCATATACATAGCCAGTAAATATTTGTTTGTATTTGGTCTATTTGTGATTTTCAAGTTTTAAGAAAGGTCTTGATAAATAAAGCTCGAGTTTCTGTATTTGTGGAATTTACAAAACTAGTCTCTTATTGGTATGCAGAGTTTATGATAAATTATGTATAGGAAAACTGCTATCTAAGTTCATTGATAGAATTCAAAGCAAATTCTTGGTTGAAACACGTTTTATGATCAAATTGATCAAGATATCAATCAAATGTGGAGAATTTATTGATATTTTGTCACAATTGTAGAGAATATCTTAGTTATATGCGTAGAGAGCATTAGAGGATGTTCGCATAGTAAAGCAATGGCTACTGTGCATCGTAGAGTTAGATCTACAATGTTGAGTGGTTGATTAAACAATCGACAGAACTGAAGGAAGAGATCGAATGCTATTTTGATATATGATTCAAGAATTTCGTTGCAGTCATAAACCATGTGCAAGTTAATTTTGGATTGGAGGTGCAACATATACCACCACGGTTTTGTGGTATTGCAATGTGGTAACCAACTATTGGATATTGCATTGAGAAAGAGAATGGAGCTAAATCAAAACACCTTTCATTAAATGTGATGGGAGATTTAAGTGGTTAAAGAGTAGTGATATGGTTAAAGAGTAGTGGTATGAGAGTATGGTCACAATAGTCTTTGTTTATGAAATATTATGAAATTGTTGGTTTATGAGGTTGGAGTAGTTTTGTTATGTGAAAGGAAAGGTTAGGCTTACTCCCGTATTACTAACATATTTGGAGCAAGTCATTAGTGATAGGAAAAATGCATCAGTAGAAAATTATTGTGCCAAGAGATGGAGGTCTGAGTTGGAACAAGTTAGGGCAAGGAAGACTTGTTTCCAATGCAGAATTGAGAGAGGTAGGAACTCTGAGAGCAAGGCTAAAAGCCTTAGAAACTGGGAGACATTATGAGAACACTAGAGACACAAGTGAGGAAGAGATACATGAAGAGGAGGAAGAGACAAATGCTGAAACTGTCGAGGTAAGAATGTTGAGGTCTATTTTTGGTGCAGGTTCTAGTTGAAGAGATTATGTTCCATTCTATGGTGGAAGCTTGGATCCAAAGGAATTACTTGATTGGATCAATGCTATGAAAACACACTTTGATTTTGATGAAGTGAAGGAGGATATGCAAGTCATATTTGTTGTCACAAGGTTAAGAGGGCATGCATCCTTGTGTTGGGATGGTGTGCAAGAGGAGAGGATCTTGAAGAACAAATCCAGGATCAATAGATGGAACATAATGACAACTAAATTGAGAGGTAAATTTCTTCCTAAGGACTATAAGTTGATTTTGTTTAGGAAAATGTAAAATATTAAGAAAAAGTCAATGATAGTTAGGGAGTATACTGAGGAATTTTATAGGTAAATATCATATCTGGACATATGGAAGACACACCTGAGAGGGTATCTAGGTATGTTAATGGTATAATATTTGATATACAAGATTAATTGGGTTTGTTGTCATTGAGGTATATTGAAGAAGCATATCAAGTTGCTTCGAAGGATGAGTAGAAGCTGATGAGAAAGCAGAGTTAGAAAGAGAAGGTGAGAGGCTTTGGAGGAAGGGAACAACAACAGCAAGGTGTAGCCACCGATTCAAACCAGAAAGCACAACCTGAAAGAACAAATGATAACAGAGGTGGAAGAGTTGCTTCAAGATGAAGAGGTAGAGGAATAGGTTTACAAGTAAGGTGTTATACATGTGGGAAACTTTTCCATATGTCATGGGATTGTACATAAAATGTGGCAAGACAAAGAGGAACACAAGTAGTGCAAGCTCAAACTAAAACTCCAAAGGAATTAGAGGTGGCTGAAAACTACCCAGAAGAAGGTGAGGCTTTAATATTGAGGAAGGTAGATGTGGGATTTGATGAATCAGTCCAAAGGAGGAGCTTATTCAAGTTATTTTGCAAGGCCAAAGGTACGTGTTGTAAGTTGATAATAGATAGTGGGAGTACTGATAATTTAGTATCTACAGAAATTGTGGACAAACTAAATTTGAAGGGGAAATTACATCCAAACCCATACAAATTTGCATGGATGCAGAATGGTCATAAAGTTCTTGTGAGTGAACAATGTCAAGTAAAGTTTCAGATTGGGAACTATCAGGATGAGTTAAGATGTGACATTATATAAATGGATGCTTGCCATGTTTTATTAGGAAGGCCTTGGCAGTTTGATAGAGAAGCAATGCATGAGGGAAAGAGGAATGTCTATTCCTTTGAAATGAATGGGAAGAGACATAGTCTTCATCCATTCAAAGGTAAGCAAGAGGAAGGCAGTAATCAATTACGGATGATGATTGACAAGAGGATTGTAAATGATTGGAATGCTGAAGATGAGGTAATAGTAATTTCACAAGTAAATGATTTTGAAATTAAAATGACTAACAAGGTGTGTAGTGATTGGATGAAGGAAAGAACAAACCAACATGAAATTTCAAATGCAAGCATAACATTGATGGAGGAGGCACAATGTAAAGTCATAAAGGGTGGTGAGAGGTATATGACCAATGAAATTACTAAGGATGGTGATGTAACAGAAACAGGCAAAGGAGAGAAGAGCCAAGAGATTCAATCAAAGAATTCTTGCATGGAAAACAATTTCATGCTAATAAGTTTTATGTTCACTTTTGTAACATGGAGGCTGATTTGTTCATATGTAAATGAAGATAAACCTACTGATAAGTTTTGTACAGGTCAAATGGAAGAGGTACTTGTGTGTTCCATGTATTATGAACATATGATGGAGGAACCAAAATACTTGTTGGGAATAGAGTGTTGGAATATATGGCTGAAGGGATTGTTCAAGGTGAGAACCCTTCCCATATTTACATTTTGGGTATCTACAATCCTACAGAAAAATAGCAGGGAGGGAGCTCATGGACAGGAGCCCATGAATAGTTTCATGCTGGGGAGTCTGATGCAGGGGCATAGACTACCTATGTGAAGTCTTTTATGACTTCACTATATTGTTTGGAATTTCAAAGAGACCTAGGGTCTCTCTTATGTAACTTGTTTTGTTTTGTTAAAAGTTGAATAAAATGGATAAGGATCTTCGATCCTTCCACATGTAATAGATATGACTACAATTTGGGTGAGTTAGTTGAGAGAAATTAGTAGTTTGTTAGTAACTCATAGGGGTTAGTAGAATCCAATAAGGACCAAATTCCTTCTTTGTAGGATCTGTATAATTGAACAGAAGTTGTATTTAATGTAGACGAAGTTATTGTGTTAATGATTTGAAGGTAGCTCGAGGAGTTTTTTCTTTGGTAGCTCATTTTGAAGCTTGAATACTAGATCAAAAAGGAAGAGCTCGGTACTTGGTTCTTGGAGCATATACAAATCCAAAAAATATATGTTTGTATTTGGTATATTTGTGATTTTCAAGTTTTAAGAAAGGTCTTTATAAATAAAGCTCGAGTTTCTATATTTGTGGAATTTACAGAACTAGTCTCTTATTGGTATGCAGAGTTTACGTTAAATTGTGCATAGGAAAACTGCTAACTAAGTTCATTGATAGAGTTCAAAGAAAATTCTTGGTTGAAACATGTTTTATGATCAAATTGATCAAGATATTAATAAAATGTGGATAATTTGTTTATATTTGTCACAATTTGCAGATAATTTCTTAGTTATATATGCAGAGATAATTAGAGGATGTTCACATAGTAAATCAATGGATACTGTGCATCGTAGAGGTAGATCTATGTTTTTTAGTGGTTGATTAAGCAATCAGCAGAACTGGAGACAGATATCGAATGTTATTTTGATCGATGGTTCAATAGGTTCATTGCAGTCAGAACCATGTGCAAGTTAATTTAGGCTTGGAGGTGCGACATATACCACCATGGTTTTGTGGTATCGCAACGTGGTAACCATCTATTGGATATCACATTGAGAAAGAGCATGGATCTAAATTAAAACACCTTTCATTAACTATGACGAGAGCTCTAAGTGGTTAAACAGTAGTCATATGGCTTATATATGACCTAGATTCAACGTTTCATTGGAGGTGCTAGGCCATCATTTTTTGTATCAAAGCAGAAAAGGGATTCTTCGTGAAGGTATGAGAGTGTTGTCACAATAGTGTTTGTTTGTGTAAGATTGTGAAATTATTAGTTTATGAGGTTGGAGTAGTTTTATCATATGAAAGGCAAGGTTATTTTTACTCGTGTATTAATAACATATTCAGAGCAAGTCATTAGTGATAGGAAAATTGTATCTAATAGTGAATTGTTGTGCCAGGAGTTGGAGGTCATAGTTTGAAGAGGTTGGGGAAGACGATGAAGACTTGTTGCCAATGCAGAAGTGAGAGAGGAGGTAATAACTCTGAGAGAAAGGCTGAAAGCCATAGAAACTGGAGGACATTATGATCACACTGGAGACACAAGTGACAAAGAGATACTTGAATAGGAGGAAGAGACAACTATTGAAACTCCCGAGGTAAGAATGTTGAGGTATATTTTTGGTGCAGTTTCTAGTTCAAGAGCTAATGTTCCATTCTATGGCTGAAGCTTGGATCCAGAGGAGTTGATTGATTGGATCAATTCTATGAACAAACTCTTTGATTTTCCTGAAGTGAGGGAGGATAGGAAAGTCATATTTGTTGTCACTAGGTTAAGAGGGCATGCATCCTTGTGGTGGGATGGTGTGCAAGAGGAGAGAATATTGAAGAACAAAGTTAGGATCAATAGATGGAATAGAATGACAACTAAATTGAGAGGTAAATTTCTTCCTAAGGATTATAAGTTGATTTTGTTTAGAAAAATGTAAAATATTAAGAAAAAGTCAATGACAATTAGGGAGTATATTGAGGAAATTTATAAGGTAAATATCATATATGGACATATGGAAGACACGCCTGAGAGGGTAGCTAGGTATGTTAATGGTATAATATTTGATATACAAGATAAATTGGGTTTGTTGTCATTGATATATGTTGAAGAAGAATATAATGTTTCTTTGAAGGTTGAGGAGAAGCTGATGAGAAAGCAGAGTCAGAAAGAAAAGGTGAGAGGCTCTGGATGAAGGGAACAATAATAGAAAGGTGAAGCTATCAGTTCAAACGAGCAAGCACGTCCTGATAGAACTAATGATAACAGAGGTGGAAGAGCTTCTTCAAGAGGAAGAGGAATAGGAAGAGGTGGAAAATTAAGGTGTTATACATGTGGGAAACATGGTCATATGTCATGGGATTGTCTAGAAAATGTGGCAAGACAAAGAGGAACACAAGTAGTGCAAGTTGAAACTGAAATTCCAAAGGAATTAGAGGTGACTGAAAACTACCTAGAAGAAGCTGAGGCTTTAATATTGAGGAAGGTAGATGTGGGATTTGATGAAACAGTCCAGAGGAGGAGCTTATTCAAGTCAGTTTGCAAGGCCAAAGGTAGGTGTTGCAAGTTGATAATAGATAGTGGGAGTACTGATAACTTAGTGTGTACAGAAATGGTGGACAAACCAAAATTTGAAGAGGATAGTACATCCAAGCCCATACAGAGTTCCATGGCTATAGAATGGTCATCAAGTTCTTGTGAGTGAACAATTCCAAGTAAATTTTTAGATTGGGAATTATCAGGATGAGGTAAGATGTGCATTATAGAAATGGATTCTTGTTATGTTTTATTAGGAAGGCCTTGGCAGTTTGACAGAGAAGCAGTGCATGATGGAAAGCTGAATGTCTATTCCCTTGAAATGAATGGGAAGAGACATAGTCTTCATCCATTCAGAGGTAAGAAAGAAGAAGTCAGTAATCAATTACTGATGATGACTAGCAAGAGGATTGTGAACGATTGGAAAGTTGAAGATGAGGTAAAAGTAATTTCATAAGTAAATAATTTTGAAAATGAAATGACTAACAAGGTGTGCACTGATTGGATGAAGGAAAGAATAGACCAACAAGAAATGTTAAATGCAAGCTGCATAACATTGATGGAGTAAGAACAATGTGAAGTCATAAAGAGTGGTGAGAGGTATATGACTAATGAAAAAAATAAGGATGGTGATGTAACATAAACAGGAAAAGGAGAGAAGAGCTAAGAAATTCAATCAAAGAATTCTTGCATGGAAGAAATTTTCATGCTAATAAGTTTAATGTTCACTTATGTAACATGGAGGCTTATCTGTTCATATGTAGATGAAGATAAACCTACTGATAAGTTGTCTGCAGGTCAAATGGAAGAGGAGCTTTTGTGTTCCATGAAGTCTAAACATATGCCGGAGGAACCAAAAGACTTGTTGCAAATAGAGTGATGGAATATATGGATGAAGGGACTGCTCAATATGAGAACCCTACCCAGATTTACATTTTGGTTACCTGTTGCAAACCTACAGAAAAATAGCATGGAGGGAGTTCATGGACAAGATCCCATGAATAGTTTCAAGTTGGAGAGTTTGATGTAGGGGCATAGACTGCCTATGTGAAGTCATTTATGAATTCACTATATTATTTGGAATTTCAAAGAGACCTAGGGTCTCTCTTATGTAACTTGTGTTGTTTTGTTAAAAGTTGAATAAAATAGATAAGGATATTCGATCCTTCCACATTGTTATAGATGATTTTACCACACTAGGTAGATCACACATTTATGTCCTTCCCTGTCCCTCTGCAGACTCCTTGGACCCCATGGACTTATATTATGCTTTGATGTTCCAATATCATCCCCAAAAATTGCCTGTTTATACATATACGCAACTTTTAAAGCAATTCCTGTGTGTATACACAGCTTTTGACCTCAAACCAGTGTACATTGGGATGTCTGTAAAAGGACAAATATTTTTGGAGTTTTCCTCATTTGAGTATGAATAAATTGAATCTTGGCCTTCCAAATTCCTTGAGAATGCTCGGATTTGACCCTCCATTTCCTCTTTGGAGTGCTATATAAGGAACCCCTTGGATACATTGAAGGAGGAGAAATTGAAGAGAAAGTAAACTATAGTCCATTGTTACCTCAACTTTTCTTATACTTAAGTCTGCATCCCTTTGTCCCTTAGAGCACATAGTGTTCTTCCCAAGCTTTCATTTGCTTTGTGAGCTTGCTATCAACAGATGGAGGATTGAAGTGGTGGAGGACTCGGTTTCTCCAGTTCACTGAAGTGTCGACAGAGTTTGTCACTATTGTATCTCTGATTTATTAATAGAAATATCTTTTCCTATCCAATTCATGTGTATTTTAAAAATAAATATTGAATCCATGTATGTATTTAATTGCTTATACATGGTTGATTATATAGGCAAGAAGAGCTAACACATATATACATATCATGCTTTCTTTGTTTGCTGTTGTTGAGAGAAAATTGTAATTGCAATTGCATTAGAAAAGCTCAACAGGGATCTACTTCAACTGTCCGGAATAAGGTACGAGCGTTGGAGATATTTCTAGGATTGTATTCGTATCTGGGGGCCTTTTAGGTATTGATTGGTGCACCCTTGGGGTACCAGTTGTGATTTTAGGCTTCGGGATTTGCTACCCTGCCAATACGGTCGATCTCGCCTGCGATTGTCCACATGAGCATTGATTATATTGGGGTGACCTCAGTTTCCTTACCCAGGTATCACAGGGGGTACTTGCAAAGGTTATTATGTAGGTGTCCTGGCCAGGTAGGGGTTAGACAACACAGTCGCTTTATGCATTGAAGTTGAGGGCCACTATAGTTGGTTATGAACCTACTTTTGTAGTGTATGGGAGTCTCAAGCCTCTCCTATGTGAGGGATACCTGCTGCATTCGGGAGCTCACATATCCTCCCCTCAGTTTGCTTATTTTTGGCTGTAGATTTTTTAGGAGTGTGCTCTGTGTACACTAGCTTTCTTAGGGTTGCGTATTTAGATTGAGTCTTTGCTTTTTTTTGAGTCATTGCATATCCGGGTGTGGCGATCCACCATTCTTTTTGTTTAGTAGGACTTCCACCTTCTACGTCTCCTTCTCCTTTGGGAGAGAAAACCAGAGAGTCCAGGTGAACTAGCTCACACTTTGATTCACACACCATGAGTGTACACAAGCCTGAGATACCAAAAATCCATCATCTTCCTCATCCTGTATGGGAGGATGAACCCTAAAGCACATATGGGAATTCGTTGGGATCCAACCATTCTATAGCTGGGACATCACCTGATGATCCTTCACAACTTCCGAGCTACATGAATGAAAATCACCGGTATTGGTTGCGTAGTCCAAATAGTGAGATTCAACATGCACCCACTAGCACTAGCACAATAAGGTATGGCATTCCAGACCTTCTCGAGACCGATCCAACACCCAATGTCGGATCGGGTGTTGACCCTGGTGTTGCGCCTAGGGACACCTCCATTCCTTTCCAGGCGGAGAGGTTTGGTAGCACTAGTCACATTACACCTTCCATCCCCACTATGGAGGATTCTTCACACATGCATCCTAGGCCTAGTACTATCATTCCCGTTTGGGGGTCTGATCCTAGACATGTGAATATTGGGGGCACGAGTCACATCCCTTCCCATATTCCATCATCTTCAACACTGGTTCCTTCAAATTATTTTTTGACGACACATCCTCTTCCTAACTCTAGTGGTCCTTCGGGACATAGTTCTACCGTTAACCATGTTCATCCCGCGTCTAGTCACACCATAGTGTGACAAGGATTTTTTCCTCCTCATGTGTCAGCTAGATATGGACTGTCTTATGGATTGGCTTATGGGCAGTCTTATAGGCCATCTTATGGACAATCTTATGGACAGTCTTATGCACCATCCTATGGAACATATTATGGACAAACTTATACACCTTATGGGTCTAGGTATTAACCCGCTTATCAGTCTCCTAACTATGGATTCGTAGCACCCCGGCCTCAAGGTACTCCAAACTACAATATGAAAACCTATATGGGTCAAATGGGAGGAGGTTACTATCCCACTAGCCAAGGCCATGGTGTCTATAATAATCAAACCTATGTGAACCGGTGTTATTAGGGAGCTTGGAACTAAATGCCTAAACCTAAAATCCCTTTCCTTGCAACGCTAAAACTACCCGTCGAGATTGACAAATGATCCGATTGCTCATGACCCGACATGGCTGGTCGTTCCCGCCAAGCTTCCTTCGGACATTCCAAAGTTCGAGGGTAAGAGTGGTGAAGACCCTAGTGAGCATGCCACAACATTCCACCTTTGGTGCTCTTCGAACTCCTTGAATCATGATTCGATTCGTTTAAGACTATTTCAACACACCCTTACAGGTCTTGCAGTGAAGTGGTACATAGAGTTACCCCAGGGGACTTATACATCGTTTAATGACCTAGCTATGACCTTCCTCAATCACTATCAACTACCCATGCATTACGATGCCGGTACTGAACTCTTGTCGACATTTCGGCAGATAAAGCCACGCATATATCTGATCACATTCAAGAGTGGCATAGACATAAGAGATTGATTAAGGCCTTTATACCACCAGAGTTCCTTTTGGAATGGTTCCTCAAGTATTTATTGCGAAGGATATTTCCACATCTGGAGCGCAAAATGAGGAGCAAAATATCTTTAGAGCTCAAGAATTGGATTTGATTTATGCTCAATATGGTCCCTTGCATGAGATCATACCGAAGGCTCCTAGATCCAACTTCCACCCTAAGCTTAAACTTGGGCCACATGTTGATGGCATTGTTGGCTTCGCAAGTGTTAAACCCATAAGCTTGGTAACAAACCAAATGAGTAATTTTTCTATTAACCAACCTACGTCGGGACAAGCTACGGCTTCGTCTCATCCTACCCGAATGGAAGATGTACTTTTAGTGCAATCGTCGAACTAGAAAGGTAACTAGCAACCTGGATGAAATAAAAATAAAGGTAAAAAAAATCTAAAGGGTGGGAATAAGAATGAAAATGAAAATAATGACAAGAACAACAACAATTCTTGGGCGTACAGAAACCTAAGTGTAAGGTCAAATTTCCTTGTAAGCTGTGTGGGGATTATCACCTCACTCACTTGTTCCCTCAGATGGAAGATGCCTTGAATTTCATTGCATAGGGACTAGCTGTGCTGACAAATCCTTTACCACAAAGTTAGAATATGAACTTGAGGACCGTGGATCTGGGGGATGCTTCTGGTGGGACTCTAAAGCCGTTGTACACCGCTAGTGGCCATGGTTGCATTAACATGGTGAATGCCACAAATGTTATGACTCGTTCTAAAGATTATGGTACGTCACAATCGAACCTAGGAAAAGAACCCGCTCCACCTGAGAGCCCTTTGCGTATTGAAAAACCTAGTGATAATCCTGAAGCTTCACGTCACATTCCTAAGGTATTATTGAATCATTTGGGGCACAATCCTAATGCTCGAGCCACCCAAAACTATTCTATCATCAAGGATTTGTGAAAAACTCCTTGTACGATGTCTTCTTTAGAATTTCTTCAGACTTGTCCTCCGCAAAGGAAATCCTTTTTGACTGCTCTTGGGGTGGCTAATGGAAGCTCTCCTTTGGTGATCAAATTTGAAAATCATGGAGTCCAGCTTCGCTTGCCTTACTATGTGTCTCTTTTGGTGCATGTAGAGTGTCTAAACAACACCATCAAGCGCACAGTGATTGATGAGGGCGATGCATCTTGTCATGTTGGAAGGGGTTGGGTTCTCCTACGTTGTCTAACTCAAGACACATGTTAACTGCATTTGATGGAAGATCGTTTTGGCCACACGAAATTCTTCCTTCCCTTGAGGTCCAATTGGGATGGAAGACTATTGCGATCGAGGTTGAGGTGGTTGATGTGCCCCTTGACTATAATCTTTTACTGGATAGGACTTGGATTTACAATATATAAGCGGTCGCATCGTCACTCTTCCGGGTTGTTTGTTTTCCTTTGGATGGGAAAGTTGTGACGGTCGATCAAAGATCCTTTGATAATTCTAGTTTGAAAGCATCATCAGGAGCTTCTATCCCAGTTATCGATCATTCTCAGCCGACAACTAAGAATATTAGGGTGGGAATGTATCCTTCGCTAATGGGAAATTTTAGTTGTGTCGCACCCATTCTTATGATCGGTTCTAGTCTTGGTAAGGCTTCAACTTCATTGAGTTCGGTTCCTTTTCGCACTTCTCATATGGAGGATCCTTGGACTCTTCCTTCTCTGAGCACTTCAAGGGAAGTTTCTATACCTGTCAAGATGGACATGTCGTTTTCTACAACTATGGTGGCTTATCAAGATAATATTGATTTGGTTGTAGAGTCTAGTTCTTTATCTTCACGGACGGAAGAGGAAGACCCTTATGCATTATTTTCTTGGGTAGTGTCGTCATCTCACTCGCATGACTTTCTCGATGACATCTTTCCATCGTATGAGGCTATTCTTGAGGCTATGTCTGGGTTAGAACAACCTTGGGGAGATTTTCATCAGAGATCTTATTTCCTCCCTAAGCTTGATGATATGAAGCATGATGAATTTAAGGAGATATTTAGTGAGAAAATTGGTAGGCCCGTGGTCCCATTAGGCTCTCCTAGCAAGTATGCTGAAGGGAACATGGCTAAATTTTCACCAACTATACCTATCAATATTTCTTGCGTTCTTGGCAATATTGAGAACGTGCACATTGGGGTGAATTGTTCCCCCGATGAGATTAGAGAGTACACTGATATTTTAAAGTAATTTCAAGATGTGTTCGCTTGGTCGTATGAAGAAATTCTAGGAATTGACCCTCGCATTGTCGAGCATGAAATCAAAACCTATCTGGATGCTAAGCCTGTTCGACAACGTTTGTGAGCAATGAATCCTAGGAAAGTGCCTGCGATTAAGCAAGAGATAGATAAGTTACTCAAAGTTGGCTTCATCTATCCTATTCCCTTGACAGAGTGGGTGTCAAAACTCGTTTCGGTGGATAAGAAGCAGGGAATGATCTTAGTATGCACTAATTTTAGAGATTTAAATTGAGCCTGTCCTAAGGATAATTTTCCTACACCATTTATTGATCAAATCTTGGATGAGTGTGTGGGGAGCAAAGTTTTCTCCTTTATGGACAGCTTCTCTAGCTATAATCAGATCCAAATTAAACCCAAGGACCAACACAAGACTTCTTTTATTTTTCGTTGGGGCATGTTTGCGTATCGGAAGATGCCTTTCGACCTTAAAAATGCCGGAGCTACATTTCAATGGGCCATGAAATTTTCCTTTCATGACCTTAAAAATATTATTGAGGTATATTTGGATGACTTAGATTCTCACTCTCAATTGAGGGTGCGTCATCCTTATCATTTGCATTTGGTTTTCAAAATTTGTCGTCGTTATCAAATTCAGTTAAATTCCCATAAGTGCATCTTTTGTGTGAAGGTTGGTTGCTTGTTAGGATTCATTGTCTCTAAGGAGGGTATAAGGGTCAATCCTTTGAAGGTTGAGGAAATAATTCAGTTGTCTCCCTTGCATAACATTAGACATCTTCAATGTTTGCAAGGTATGGAAAAATTCTTGCAAAGATTCATAGTTAATTTTTCCAATTTGACCAGAGGCTTCATGCGTTTGTTGAAGATATACACTTCGTTTTTTTGGGATGAGTGAGCCTAGGAGTCTTTTGATGCTTTGAAGAAAGCCTTGACATCGTCTCCCGTGCTTAGTCTCAGGAGGCGATTGGCATGGTATTGGTTCAAGAGGATGAGGAACTTTAGGAGCATGTCATCTACTATCTTAGACGAAATCTTATTAACGTGGAGCTTTGTTATACACATGTTGAGAAGTTGGTGTTAGCTACCGTCCATGCGGTTTAGCGTTTGAGACATTACATCCTTCTTTGCCAAAAATTTGTTGTAGCTCACATTAATCCATTTCAATTCGTCCTCACTTGAAGGATGATAGGGGAAAAATACAACAAGCGGATTGTGATATTGCAAGAGTTTGACCTCGGGTTTGTTTTGGCAAAGCCGAAGAAGTCATTGATTTTTGCTGAGCTTATGTCTAATTTTTTGAGTTTGGAGGAAGGAGAAGTTCATGAGGACTCATTCATTGATGAGCACATATTTCTGATCTCAACTGCTGACCCAAGGTATGGGGACATCATTGTCTACTTGGAAACATTGAAGGTTCCTTCTCACCTCTCATGTATCAAAGAATTACCTCATTGTGGATAATAATTTGAACCGACATGGGGTTGATTCCATTTTATGTTGTTGCTTAACTCATGAGGAGGCTAAGGTTGTGCTGAATGATTTCCATGGAGGGGCGTTTGGTGGTCATTTATGTGGGATTTCTACAGCCCAAAAAATATTGAGAGTAGGGTATTTTTGGCTGTCCATATTTAAAGATTGCGTTAATCCAGTCAAGAGGTGCCACCCTTGCTAGGTGTTTGCATGGAATACGTGCTCTCACCCTTCCCCTTTACATCTTATCATCATTTTCGGTCCCTTCACCAAGTGGGGGGTTGATTTTATGGATTGCAGCCTAGCTTCGGTTGGGGGACACTGTCATATTATTGTGGTTGTTGACTATTTCACAAAATGGGTAGAGGATATGCCCATTATTAAATCCGATGGTAAAATAGCCGTACATTTCGTATTCAACCAAATTATCACCTATTTTGGCATTCCAAGGGAGCTTTTCCTGACCATGGCAGACAATTTTAGAACAAAATGATGGAAGAGTTGTCTTCGAAGTTAGGGTATAATCAAGAGCATTCCTATTCTTACTATCCTCAAGCAAATGGACAGGTTGAAGCAGTGAACAAGTCACTTAAGTGCATTCTCCAACGAACCATCACACAAAGCAAGACCAATTGGCATATCATGTTATATCCTGCTTTGTGGGCTTATCGAACCACGGTTAAGACTGCCACCGGTTTTTCTCCTTATCAACTTGTGCATGGGGTGGATTCAGTTTTACTAGTTGAGTGCAAGATCCCTTCTTTGAAGCTAGCCGTGGAGCTTTTACTAGACACTTCCGCATTGGAAGAGCGGTTGGTCCACTTGGAGAAGCTTGATGAGCAACGTTGATATGCTTTAGTGGTCTCTGTAACACACATGTAATAGATAGGACAAAAATTTGGGTGAGTTAGTTGAGAAAAATTAGAAGTTTGTTAGTAACTCACAGGGGTTAGTAGAATCCAATAAGGACTAAATTCCTTCTTTGTAGGATCTAGAGAAATAAACAAAAGTTGTATTTAATGTAGACTAAGTTATTGTGTTAATGAGTTGAAGGTAGCTTGAGGATTTTTTTCTTTGATAGCTCATTTTGAAGCTTGAAGACTATATAAAATGGAAGAGCTCGAAACTTGGTTCCTAGAGCATATACATAGCCATAAAATCTATGTTTGTATTTGGTCTATTTGTGATTTTCAAGGTTTAATAAAGGTCTTTATAAATAAAGCTCGAGTTTATGTATTTGTGGAATTTACAGAGCTAGTCTCTTATTGCTATGAAAAGTTTACGTTAAATTGTGCATAGGAAAACTGGTAACTAAGTTCATTGATAGAATTCAAAGCAAATTCTTGGTTGAAACACGTTTTATGATCAAACTGATCGAGATATTAATCAAATGTGGAGAATTTGTTGATATTTTGTCACAATTTGCAGATAATTTCTTAGTTATATGCGCAGAGATCGTTAGAGGATGTTCACATAGTAAATCAATGGATACTATGCATCATAGAGGTATATCTACGGTGTTGAGTGGTTGATTAAACAATCGACAGAACTGAAGGCATAGATCAAATGTTATTTTGATCGACGATTCAAGAGATTCATCAAAGTCAGAACCATGTGCAAGTTAATTTAGGCTTGGAGGTGTGACATATACCACTATGGTTTTGTGGTATTGCAACATGGTAACTAGTTATTGGATATCACATTGAGAAAGAGCATGGAGCTAAATCAAAACACCTTTCATTAACTGTGACAAGATCTTTAAGTGGTAAAAGAGTAGTCATATGGCTTATATATGACCTGGATTCAACGTGTCATTGGAGGTGCTAGGCCATCATTATATAGCTAGTGATCTATGTTAAATGAATTGGAATTTAATAAAAATCACATTTCATATTGTACAACCTCCTCTCTGTTATTAGTTGTATCATTTGTGCTTCACAATTTAATAAGAGATATGCTCTATCTTTCCTATATAAGCATGCAATTTTCTTGCACCTACGCTTATCTAGATTTTGATAAATCATGAAATCAAGTTCAATATTGATGCATGCACTTCCCCTAATGCATCCAAGTTTAGTTGGTTATGAACCTACTCTTGTAATGTATGGGAGTCTCACGCCTCTCCTATGTGAGGCATACCTGCTGCATTCGGGAGCTCACATATCCTACCCTCGGTTTGCTTATTTTTGGCTGTAGATTTTTTAGGAGTGTGCTCTGTGTACACTAGCTTTCTTAGGGTTGTGTATTTAGATTGAGTCTTTGATTTTTTTTGAGTCATTGCGTATCCGGGTGTGGCGATCCACCGTTCTTGTTGTTTATTAGGACTTTCACCTTCTACGTCTCCTTCTCCTTTGGGAGAGAGAACCAGAGAGTCCAAGCGAACTAGCTCTCACTTTGATTCACACACCATGAGTGTATACAAGCTTGAGATACCAAAAATCCATCATCTTCCTCATCCTGTATGGGAGGATGAACCCTAAAGCACATATGGGACTTCGTTGGGATCCGACCATTCTATAGCTGGGACATCACCTGATGATCCTTCACAACTTCCGAGCTACATGAATGAAAATCACCGGTATTGGTTGCGTAGTCCAAATAGTGAGATTCAACATGCACCCACTAGCACTAGCACAATAAGGTATGGCATTCCAGACCTTCTCGAGACCGATCCAACACCCAATGTCAGATCGGGTGTTGACCCTGGTGTTGCGCCTAGGGACACCTCCATTCCTTTCCAGGCGAAGAGGTTTGGTAGCACTAGTCACATTACACCTTCCATCCCCACTATGGAGGATTCTTCACACATGTATCCTAGGCCTAGTACTATCATTCCCGTTTGGGGGTTTGATCCTAGACATGTGAATATTGGGGGCACGAGTCACATCCCTTCCCATATTCCATCATCTTCAACACTGGTTCCTTCAAATTATTTTTTGACGACACATCCTCTTCCTAACTCTAGTGGTCCTTCGGGACATAGTTCTACTGTTAGCCATGTTCATCTCGCGTCTAGTAACACCGTAGTGTGACAAGGATTTTTTCCTCCTCATGTGTCAACTAGATATGGACTGTCTTATGGATTGGCTTATGGGAAGTCTTATAGGCCATCTTATGGACAATCTTATAGACAGTCTTATGCACCATCCTATGGAACATCTTATGGACAAACTTATACACCTTATGGGTCCAGGTATTAACCCGCTTATCAGTCTCCTAACAATGGATTCATAGCACCCCGGCCTCAAGGTACTCCAAACTACAATATGCAAACCTATATGGGTCAAATGGGAGGAGGTTACTATCCCACTGGCCAAGGCCATGGTGTCTATAATAATCAAACCTATGTGAACCAGCGTTATTAGGGAGCTTGGAACTAAATGCCTAAACCTAAAATCCCTTTCCTTGCAATGCTAAACCTACCTGTCAATATTGACAAATGATCCGATTGCTCATGACCCGACATGGCTGGTCGTTCCCGCCAAGCCTCCTTCGGACATTCCAAAGTTCGAGGGTAAGAGTGGTGAAGACCCTAGTGAGCATGCCACAACATTCCACCTTTGGTGCTCTTCAAACTCCTTGAATCACGATTTGGTTCGTTTAAGACTATTTCAACACACCCTTACAGGTCTTGCAGTGAAGTGGTACATAGAGTTACCCCAGGGGACTTATACATCGTTTAATGACCTAGCTATGACCTTCCTCAATCACTATCAACTACCCATGCATTACGATGCCGGTACTGAACTCTTGTCGACATTTCGGTAGGATAAAGCCACGCATATATCTGATCACATTCAAGAGTGGCATAGACAGAAGAGATTGATTAAGGCCTTTATACCACCAGAGTTCCTTTTGGAATGGTTCCTCAAGTCTTTATTGCGGAGGATGTTGCCACATCTGGAGTGAAAAATGAGGAGCAAAATATCTTTAGAGCTTAAGAATTGGATTTGATTTATGCTCAATATGGTCCCTTGCATGAGATCATACCAAAGGCTCCTAGATCCAACTTCGACCCTAAGCTTAAACCTGGGCCACATGTTGATGGCATTGTTGGCTTCGCAAGTGTTAAACCCATAAGCTTGGTAACAAACCAAATGAGTAATTTTTCTATTAACTAACCTACGTCGGGACAAGCTATGGATTCGTCTCATCCTACCCGAATGGAAGATGTACTTTTAGTGCAATCGTCGAACTAGAAAGGTAACTAGCAACCTGGATGAAATAAAAAGAAAGGTAAAAACAATCTAAAGGGTGGGAATAAGAATGAAAATGAAAATAATGACAAGAACAAAAACAATGCTTGCGGGTACAGAAACCTAAGTGTAAGGTCAAATTTCCTTGTAAGCTGTGTGGGGATTATCACCTCACTCACTTGTTCCCTCAGATGGAAGATGCCTTGAATTTCATTGCATAGGGACTAGCTGTGCTGACAAATCCTTTACCACAAAATCAGAATACGAACTTGAGGACCGTGGATCTGGGGGATGCTTTTGGTGGGACTCTAAAGCCGTTGTACACTGCTAGTGGCCATGGTTGCATTAACATGGTGAATGCCACAAATGTTATGACTCATTCTAAAGATTATGGTATGTCACAATCAGACCTAGGAAAAGAACCCGCTCCACCTGAGAGCCCTTTGCGTATTGAAAAACATAGTGATAATCCTGAAGCTTCACCTCGCATTCCTAAGGGATTCTTGAAGCATTTGGGGCACAATCCTAATTCTCGAGCTGCCCAAAACTATTCTATCGTCAAGGATTTGTGACAAACTCCTTGTACGATGCCTTATTTAGAATTTCTTCATACTTGTCCTCCGCAAAGGAAATCCTTTTTGACTGCTCTTGGGGTGGCTAATGGAAGCTCTCCTTTGGTGATCAAATTTGAAACTCATGGAGTCCAACTTCGCTTGCCTTACTATGTGTCTCTTTTTGGTGCATGTAGAGTGTCTAAACAACACCATCAAGCGCACAGTGATTGATGAGGGCGATGCAGCTTGTCATGTTGGAAGGGGTTGGGTTCTCCTGCGTTGTCTAACTCATGACACATGTTAACTGTGTTTGATGGAAGATCGTTTCGGCCACACGAAATTCTTCCTTCCCTTGAGGTCCAATTGGGATGGAAGACTATTGCAATCGAGGTTGAGGTGGTTGATGTGCCCCTTGACTATAATCTTTTACTGGATAGGACTTGGATTTACAATATATAAGCGGTCGCATCGTCACTCTTTTGGGTTGTTTGTTTTCCTTTGGATGGGAAAGTTGTGACGGTCGATCAAAGATCCTTTGATAATTCTAGTTTGAAAGCATCATCAGGAGCTTCTATCCCAGTTATCGATCATTCTCAGCCGACAACTGAGAATATTAGGGTGGGAATGTATCCTTCGCTAATGGGAAATTTTAGTTGTGTCGCACCCATTCTTATGATCGGTTCTAGTCTTGGTAAGGCTTCAACGTCATTGAGTTCGGTTCCTTTTCGCACTTCTCATATGGAGGATCCTTGGACTCTTCCTTCTCTGAGCACTTCAAGGGAAGTTTCTATACCTGTCGAGATGGACATGTCGTTTCCTACAACTATGGTGGCTTATCAAGATAATCTTGATTTGGTTGTATAGTCTAGTTCTTTATCTTCACGGATGGAAGAGGAAGACCCTTATGCATTGTTTGCTTGGGCAGTGTCGTCATCTCACTCGCATGACTTTCTCGATGACATATTTCCATCGTATGAGGCTATTCTTGAGGCTATGTCTGGGTTAGAACAACCTTGGGGAGATTTTCATCAGAGATCTTATTTCCTCCCTAAGCTTGATGATATTAAACATGATGAATTTAAGGGGATATTTAGTGAGAAAATTGGTAGGCCCGTGGTCCCATTAGGCTCTCCTAGCAAGTATGCTAAAGGGAACATGGCTAAATTTTCACCAACTATACCTATCAATATTTCTTGCGTTCTTGGCAAGATTGAGAACGTGCACATTGGGGTGAATTGTTCCCCCGATGAGATTAGAGAGTACACTGATCTTTTAAAGTAATTTCAAGATGTGTTCACTTGGTCGTATGAATAAATGCTAGGAATTGAACCTCGCATTGTCGAGCATGAAATCAAAACCTATCTGGATGCTAAGCCTGTTCGACAACGTTTGTGAGCAATGAATCCTAGGAAAGTGCCTGGGATTAAGCAAGAGATAGATAAGTTACTCAAAGTTGGATTCATTTATCCTATTCCCTTGACAGAGTGGGTGTAAAAACTCATTTCGGTGGATAAGAAGCAGGGAACGATCTTAGTATGCACTAATTTTAGAGATTTAAATTGAGCCTGTCCTAAGGATAATTTTCTTACACCATTTATTGATCAAATCTTGGATGAGTGTGTGGGGAGCGAAGTTTTCTCCTTTATGGACAGCTTCTCTAGCTATAATCAGATCCAAATTAAACCCGAGGACCAACACAAGACTTCTTTTATGTTTCCTTGGGGCACGTTTGCGTATCGGAAGATGCCTTTCGACCTTAAAAATGCCGGAGCTACGTTTCAATGGGCCATGAAATTTTCCTTTCATGACCTTAAAAATATTATTGATGTATATTTGGATGACTTAGATTCTCACTCTGAATTGAGATTGCGTCATCCTTATCATTTGCATTTGGTTTTCAAAAGTTGTCGTCGTTATCAAATTCAGTTAAATCCCCATAAGTGCATCTTTTGTGTGAAGGTTGGTTGCTTGTTAGGATTCATTGTCTCTAAGGAGGGTATAAGGGTCAATCCTTTGAAGTTTGAGGCAATACTTCAGTTGTCTCCCCCGCGTAACATTAGACATCTTCAATGTTTGCAAGGTATGGAAAAATTCTTGCAAAGATTCATAGTTAATTTTTCCAATTTGACTAGAGGCTTCATGTGTTTGTTGAAGAAATACATTCCATTTGTCTGGGATGAGCGAGCCCAGGAGTCTTTAGATGCTTTGAAGAAAGCCTTTACATCATCTCCCGTGCTTAGTCTCAGGAGGCGATTGGCATGGTATTGGTTCAAGAGGATGAGGAACTTTAGGAGCATGTCATCTACTATCATAGACAAAACCTTATTAACGCAGAGCTTTGTTATACCCATGTTGAGAAGTTGGCGTTAGCTACCGTCCATGCGGTTCAGCATTTGAGACATTACATCCTTCTTCGCCAAACTTTTGTTGTAGCTCACATTAATCCATTTTAGTTCGTCCTCACTTGAAGGATGATAGGGGAAAAATACAACAAGCGGATTGTGATATTGCAAGAGTTTGACCTCGGGTTTGTTTTGGAAAAGTCGAAGAAGTCATTGATTTTTGCTGAGCTTATGTCTGATTTTTTGAGTTTGGAGGAAGGAGAAGTTCATGAGGACTCATTCATTGATGAGCACATATTTCTGATCTCGACTGCTGACCCAAGGTATGGGGACATCATTGTCTACTTGCAAACATTGAAGGTTCCTTCTCACCTCTCATGTATCAAAGAATTACCTCATTGTGGATAATAATTTGAACCGACATGGGGTTGATTCCATTTTACGTTGTTGCTTAGCTCATGAGGAGGCTAAGGTTGTGCTGAATGATTTCCATGGAGGGGCGTTTGGTGGTCATTTATGTGGGCTTTCTACAGCCCAAAAAATTATTGAGAGTAGGGTATTTTTGGCCGTCCATATTTAAAGATTGCATTAATCCAGTCAAGAGGTGCCACCCTTGCTAGGTGTTTGCATGGAATACGTGCTCTCACCCTTCCCCTTTAAATCTGATCATCACCATCGGTCCCTTCACCATAGTGGGGGGTTGATTTTATGGATTGCAACCTAGCTTCGGTTGGGGGACACTGTCATATTATTGTGGCTGTTGACTATTTCACAAAATGGGCAGAGGATATGCCCACTGTTAAATCCGATGGTAAAATAGCCGCACATTTCGTATTCAACCAAATTATCACCCAGTTTGGCATTCTAAGGGAGCTTTTCCTGACCATGGCAGGCAATTTTAGAACAAAATGATGGAAGAGTTGTCTTCGAAGTTAGGGTATAATCAAGAGCATTCCTCTTCTTACTATCCTCAAGCGAATGGACAGGTTGAACCAGTGAACAAGTCACTTAAGTGCATTCTCCAACGAACCATCACACAAAGCAAGACCAATTGGCATATCATGTTATATCCTACTTTGTGGGCTTATCGAACCGCGGTTAAGACTACCACCGATTTTTCTCCTTATCAACTTGTGCATGGGGTGGATTCAGTTTTAATAGTTGAGTGCAAGATCCCTTCTTTGAAGCTAGCCGTGGAGCTTTTACTAGACACTTCCGCATTGGAAGAGTGGTTGGTCCACTTGGAGAAGCTTGATGAGCAACGTTGATATGCTTTAGTGGTCTCTGTAACACACATGTAATAGACAGGATAGAAATTTGGGTGATTTAGTTGAGAAAAATTAGTAGTTTGTTAGTAACTCACATGGGTTAGTAGAATGCAATAAGGATTAAATTCCTTCTTTGTAGGATCTAGAGAACTGAACAAAAGTTGTATTTAATGTAGAATAAGTTATTGTGTTAATGAGCTGAAGGCAGCTTGAGGATTTTTTTCTTTGATAGCTCATTTTGAAGCTTGAAGACTATATAAAATGGAAGAGCTCGAAACTTGGTTCCTAGAGCATATACATAGCCAGAAAATCTATGTTTGTATTTGGTCTATTTGTGATTTTCAAGGTTTAATAAAGGTCTTTATAAATAAATCTCGAGTTTATGTATTTGTGGAATTTATAGAGCTAGTCTCTTATTGCTATGCAGAGTTTACGTTAAATTGTGCATAGGAAAAATGGTAACTAAGTTGATTGATAGAATTCGAAGCAAATTCTTGGTTGAAACATGTTTTATGATCAAACTGATCGAGATATTAATCAAATGTGGAGAATTTGTTGATATTTTGTCACAATTTGCAGAGAATTTCTTAGTTATATGTGCATAGATCGTTAGAGGATGTTCACATAGTAAATCAATGGATACTATGCATCATAGAGGTATATCTATGGTGTTGAGTGGTTGATTAAACAATCAACAGAACTGAAGGCATAGATCGAATGTTATTTTGATCGACGATTCAAGAGATTCATCGCAGTCAGAACCATGTGCAAATTAATTTAGGCTTGGAGGTGTGACATATACCACTATGGTTTTGTGGTATTGCAACATGGTAACTAGTTATTGGATATCACATTGAGAAAGAGCATGGAGCTAAATCAAAACACCTTTCATTAACTATGACAAGATCTTTAAATGGTTAAAGAGTAGTCATATGGCTTATATATGACCTGGATTCAACGTGTCATTGGAGGTGCTAGGCCATCATTATATAGCTAGTGTTCTATGTTAAATGAATTGGAATTTAACAAAAATCACATTTCATATTGTACAACCTCCTCTCTGTTATTAGTTGTATCAGTTGTGCTTCACAATTTATCAAGAGATATGCTCTATCTTTCCTATATAAGCATGCAATTTTCTTGTACCTACGCTTATCTAGATTTTGATCAATCATGAAATCAAGTTCAATATTGATGCATGCACTTCCCCTAATGCATCCAAGTTTAGTTGTAGAACCTAGGAAAAGAATATCAAGAAGTTCGCATTCCTTCTTGACTCCAATAAAAATCAAACCAAAGAGACAGATGTTGAGAAAACAATGATCAATCTCTCAAATTTTCAAGTTCATGAAGCTGCATTAATCATGCTCAAGAAAGGATTAGGATTTGTTATTTCACCATGCTCCATTCATGTTGAAGATATTGTTGTTAATGATGAAGTTTGCATTAAATATTTCCCTTATAACATTAAAAAGAAAATCATGCAAGATGTAGTAGTCTCCATAATATACGCACAACCACCCAAAAGGAATATGAAGAAATAAGAATTCAAGGCCCTCAAATATATTTAAAAAAATGACTCTGTTGTCATTCTAAAAGTCGATAAAGGTGGAGAGATGGCAATTTTGGATGAGTAGGATTACCACAACAAAAAAATTGATCACCATTCTTGAAGTGGTAGCTATAATAAGCTATCCAAAAATCATTTAAATAAGGTTACCAATGAACTTTGAAAAGTCATTAATGAGTTAGACCTCAAAGCCTATACCAAGAAATTACTATCCCTAGTTGTCTCCTCGTCCCTATGATTTATGGATTACCTAAAATACATAAGAATGGTGTTCCCCTTAGACTCATTGCTAACACTATTGGTCCACCTACCTATGAATTAACAAAGTTCCTTTTTAATGTTATGAAACCCCTCATAGGGAGAACTGATTATTTTATCAAGGATTCTAAAGTGTTTGTTGACATAATCAATAACACTACTCTTGATCTTAATAATTTAATTGTTATTTTTGATGTGGTCTCAATGTTCACCAAAGTTTTTCTCAATGGTACAATGGAGGCTATTAGGGAGGTGATTGATCCTAGGATTGCGAAGTTAGCTGAAGCTTGTCATAGGTCAACCTTTTTTAGTTTCCTATGAAATTTTTATGAAGAAACAAGTGGGGTTCCTTAAAGAAACTAATAAGGACAATAAAGTCAAGAAAACCATAGAAACGAGAACATGGTGTAAAAAAGGCATGATCTGAATCAATCGTATATTCACAAATAGAGTACATTTATAATACAATGTTCCATAACCACATTTAACCATCCACATAACTAATTTTTCATACAACCCAAGATAATACTAAATTAAATTAGGACTTTATGATTATAGCTAAATTACCAACAATGCCTCCCTTAATCATAAGTCCGTACAAGTGTACAAGTTAGTAACAAATGCTAGTGCAAGAGTTGATAACATATCTAGGCCTTCAATTTGATACTCATGGTATGATACCTCATGAGTGTCATTGAATATTTTCCTAGAAAAGCACCAAAAGTGGATGTTAAAAATCAAATCTAGAAAACTCATTATGTAACCAATTATCTAGATAGCCTCCAAGTTTTAAATGATGATACTTCCAAAACCGATGAGAGAATATCCTATGAGAAGTGAATTGGATGCAACTCCAACACATGGCATATCCTAAAAATCCTTGACAATCCAATAGTCCAAGAGAAAATGCAAAAGAATTGTTTATACTCTGCAAGGTCAAAAGACCATCCATGTGAAGTCTAAAGACTATGAACTGAACACATGTGTTTAAGAAACCGCTCTCAAATATCAATTAAAAAAAATATCAATAATAAAACTAACAGAAAAAGGTGTCGATTAGCATAAAAACATGTATATTGGAATAACTTATGTATGGAAACTTGATAATCCTTCCAAAAATCCTCTGAGAAATAAACTAAGGGAACCACTGGTATTTCTCTAAAACCTTATGCTGAATGTTCATCAAACATGTTGGACAATCCATCAAATGCCAAATAGTGGCTAGCCATCCATCCAAACCAATATCTTGGCCAATAAAAAAACCATGTGTGATTGATGAAATCCCAGAACCATCATCAAACTATCATCCTCACCAATCCACTATCTTATCACGAATCAATCCTTAATCCACCATCTTATCTAAAAAACTCTATCTGTCCCGAAACAATCCTCGATCCATCGTGTTTTGAATCCATCCAATGTAAATCGATCATCTTGAATAGACTTAGAAAATTGAAGCTTGACATCATCAATATCTTCCTCCCTCTTCAACTGAAAGGTGAGAAGTCACAGAGCCTGTAAATAATCAATGTCAATACACCCCCACTAATAGTGAAAAATGGGTAGTCAACTATGTTTGAGCAAAGTCTAAAGAGTCAATATGCAACTCAAAATACTACATCAAGTGGGTCCTTATCATGCCCTGAATCAATAATTCATTAATAAAAAAATTCATGTCCATATATTGTAGATATATCTTTGATTAAGCATACATGTACCTTTGTATGAATCCGACAATAAGACTGCTCAAACAATTTTGCTTCTAAAGTCTAGTGCCAAGTACTTAACAATTCAAAATTTACCAGCTATTTTATCTTAATCTTTGATCACTTCCGACACTTTTATGAAAATACATGGTTTGTCTTCCCACAAATATTGCATGGCTAAAGATCAAAACATTGTGATTCATGATGGCCAACTAGATGATAGTGTTGTCACTGTTCAGGTACTTCATCCAACTTAGAGAACCCAAGTCCATCTTCATCATCATCAACTTCATCAACACCATGATCATCTAGTTCCTTATCACGATCCTCCAGTTCCTTCATTCCATCATTTTTATGTAGTGCCATATCATCATCCAAAAAACCTCCTCTCACAAATGTAATTGGTTTGGAGAAATCAAGAATATGAAAGAAGTTAGCATGGTTATTGTCATATCCTAATCCACATATGTTGCTTGTATACTGTAATTCTTCCCAAGGTCTAATAATATTGTCTATACTCTCAATCTTATTCACATAATTTGTAGTTTCTAATCCATTTGGTGTCTCCTTAATGTCTTCATTTAATTCATTCACTTTGTTTTTAGTCTCATCGATCAATGCTACATTAACTTCATCAAATAAAAATGATTGGAACTCACAATCAACATGTGCAAGTTTGTTTTATGATTCCTTGGTGTCTTCACTAAGTGACTTCAACCTTCTGCTAAAAAAATTTGTTTGTGTTTGAAGTAGATTTACTGTAATAAGCGAAAGCAAGTAAGAACATTGATGAGTGTTCCTTTGTGCATGGGGATTGTAGATCCTGGTGTTTTGTTGATCAATGTGTGTAACATATTAAACATTTCCACAAGTTCTACCATTATGAAGTGCACCAAAAATACAAAAAACATCTAACACTCCCCCCTTTTTTTGGAATCCCCTTATTCAATTTCAAGTGGGATTTACAAATATTTCATTTTTGAAGCCTCAAGCACCAACAAGTGTTTGGACCCTATTGAGGTGGGTTTTGCCAAAAATCATTTAAACAAATCAATGGATTCCTCTATAAAGTGCATTCATGGTACTCCACCAAAAGACTCAAAAAGAAACTTAAAAAAATCAAACTTGATAAAAAAAAGCCTCCCAATGTTCTTGTTAGTAACCTTTTGGATTTTGTAAAAAATTCAAATTTTTGTGATGTGTTAGATTTCTCATTGTGCATGTTACTAGAATGGAGCAATATAAATCAAACTACATACACATAAGATTCTAAAACCCCTTTATTCAATTTGAGGTGTGTCTAAATTAAATTTATTAAGGAATGATTTTCTTATTATACTTTCTAAGTGCCACAAATTCTTCATAACTCCCATTATAATTTTAAAAAAGTAAACCACATTATAATTCATTTTTAGACTTCTACTTGCTTTTGCCTTTACCTTTACCGGTGAAAATTAATCATCCTAAGACAAAGCAATAATTGCTAAGATGTAATAGTCCCCTTTGCCACTTACCTCTTCCTATGTGTGCATCCAACTCTTCCCTCTTATGCGTGCATCCCAACTCAATGTTAACCAATCTTCTTCTTTGTGCATAATCTTGACACACAATGTCAAATGCCACACAACCACGCACTTTCAATTACATAATTTAGATATTTTGAAATATTTGTAGAAAATGAATCAATATATACATTAAAAAACACACAAAATTTAAATTTATTAAAAAAATTATCCAAAACTCATCCAACTAACCAAATGTGAATTTTTGGACTTTTACTTACTTTTGCCTTTACCTTTATTACTGGTTAGATCTTAAGATACTAAAATCTAAGATCAGCAATGAACCTGAGACAACAATAATTACTCTACCATAAACTAATTAATAATCGCCTTTACCACTTACCACTTACCTCTTCCTCTTCCTCTTCCTCTTCCTCTTCCTCTTCCTCTATGTAATAATCGCCTTTACCACTAACCACTTACCTCTTCCTCTTCCTCTTCCTCTTCCTCTTCCTCTATGTGCGTGCATCCCAACTCTTCCCTGCATGCATCGCAACTCAATGTTAACCAATCTTCTTCTTTCTGCATAATGTTGACCCACAATGTGATTTTTTATTTATTTGTCACTCAAATGCCACACCACCATGCACTTTCAAAAAGACATGCACCGCCTCTCTTTTCTCCTCCGACTTTCATGAAAGCAAATGATTCCAAGCATTGCATGCCTCTAAATCAATTGTTGTTATATTGAGAGAAAGCTGAGATATATACCTGTGAATAATCCAACTACTACACACAATATCACAATACTAATAGATTCAAACCTTTATATTGAGAGAAAGCTGAGATATATACCTGTGAATAATCCAACTACTACACACAATATCACAGTACTAATAGATTCAAACCTTTATATTGAGAGAAAGCTGAGATATATACCTGTGAATAATCCAACTACTACACACAATATCACAGTACTAATAGATTCAAACCTTAACTCCCATCGGCAACGTGTCCAATCGAGAGCGTATGATCGCCTAAGTGACTATGGATTGCTGCACTACTGAAAAATCTTGCGCTCATTTTGTCAGCAGATCCCTTGGGTGCAGGCTCAGTTAGACGTGCGACGTTGAAGGAGGACCTTGAGGCTGGCTGGTTTTCTGGTTTTGAGAAGGAAATGCCGGTAGACCTGGAGACTGAATAAAATCTGTGCTAGAAACCAGCAACAACATAAAGGAGATATGCTCTTTCTAGGAGAGATTTACAGATATGGTCTTATTGATTCTTCTGTACTGATAATCACTTGCAACAGATTTATGTGCAGTTAAGTGGCTTAGAAGAATTTGAATTTTTCTTACCATATTGCAGATCTTGAAGCGATGTTGACACCCTCCATTATCTTTGACAATAAGCAGCCTTCATTACATTTGAACTACCTTCCTCATCGCATCAGACTTCTGCATTCTTTAATGGTAAGCATGCTATGCTACCAATTGAAAAAGATAAGAAACCATAGAAACAACATGGGAAAAAGGCGTAAGTCCAAACTAATGTATATTCACAAATAAAATACATTTATAATAAATGTTTCATAATCATTTATTATAAACCAGGGCTTTGTTAAAAAAAAATGAAATAAAAATAATAAAAAATGAAATAAGGATAATAAGTACTAAAAAAATATTCCAAGAAATATACAACTTCAAAACAACATACCATCATTAAGCTTGGCATTATCACAGCTGAAATGTTGAACATGTCCTTAACATTATCATTGGCATTGGCATTATCACAGCTTAAATGTTGAACATGTCCTTAACATTATCATTGGCATTGGAACAGATATCTAAAACTAAATTTGAACTAATGTTTTAAAGTTTATTTAGTTAAGGTTTATTGTTCAGAAAATGGATAATGTTAATTAGTGCAATAAGAATATTAATATTGTTGTTTTTATTAACATTGTTGTTTTCAATATGGGTCCACTAGAATTCTCTAGCAGAGCATTGGACAACAATTTGGGGAGATTATACTGAATTGCAAACATTTACTATTATGTATTGCCTAAGTCACCTCACACGGGGACATGGGACACGAAGGACATGAAAATACGAGAGTCCGACACAGACACGGTGACCTCGGAATCAAGACACGTAGGACATGTTTTATATATATATATTTTAAATATATTAAAATTTAAAAATATAGACATATAGATCCAAAAATCTTTAGAAACTAGAACATTTACAAATATTCAATAGAAATTAGAATAAAAACGCATTAATGATTACACATTTGTCATTCACAAATCACAATGAGACACATAGATGCATGTTGGAACCATATTTTTCATTAAGTCATCAAAATCAAAATGTATACATACATTGTTGTTTTCAGTATGGGTCCACTAGAATTCTATAGCAGAGCATTGGACAACAATTTGGGGAGATTATACTGAATTGCAAACATTTACTATTATGTATTGCCTAAGTCACCTCACACGGGGACATGGGACACGAAGGACATGAAAATACGAGAGTCCGACACGGACACAGTGACCCCGGAATCAAGACACATATGACAGGTTTTATATATATATATTTTAAATATATTAAAATTTAAAAATATAGACATATAGATCCAAAAATCTTTAGAAACTAGAACATTTACAAATATTCAATAGAAATTAGAATAAAAACGCATTAATGATTACACATTTGTCATTCACAAATCACCATGAGACACATAGATGCATGTTGGAACCATATTTTTCATTAAGTCATCAAAATCAAAATGTATACATATATGTCGGAATGCCACTGGGCACTGGAAAATGCCAAATAGAATAATAGTAAATACAAAAAGGGGTGGATCAAGATGGGAGAATCCCATATGTCAGTAGTCCTCCTCCGTGCTTGAATCAACATACTCATCATTGCCCCTGCCTCGATCCTCCTCCTCCTCCCCCTCCTCCTCATCTCTGTTCATCTGATGATATGCATCTGTTGCTGTGGAGGATGACCCCTCTATATGATCACTATCATCAAAAGTGACCGGCTCTAGCACTGGATCATTAAGATTCATGTTAGCTAATGCCAACTCAGTACTACTGTCCAAACTCATATCATCAGGAAAGACATCCCACATCTTTGTCTTTCCCTTCACCCACTCCTCCCTCTTCCTGTAAATAAGATGAAGGTTGGAGTGCACATACACCATCGACTCTTCCCTGGACTGCTCAAGCCAGCTCTTCTTCACACTGTACAAGTTCCCATATGTGTTCCAATTCCTCTCACAACAAGAGGATGATGTAACTTGAGAGATGACCCTCAAGGCTAACTTCTGTAGAATAGGGGATGTTGCCCCATGAGTTGCCCAACAAGCATATGGTTTCTTACCCCCCTATCTCTAAGCACATCATAGCCTCCAAATCTCCCAGTGCCAGTGGAAAAATCTACAAAGCCCTCCTCCGCCTCTTCAAGCATGTCGCTATCCTGAAATAGCCGTCTAAGTGCTATCTTCCTCCCATGTGTAATCTATGCATCCATGTGAGGAGGGACTCTCTGTGAGGCCCCCGATCCACTAGTGAGCCACTCCTGAGTGTAGAACTTGGGGTTCAAGGAGTCGTCCAAGCAATGCAAAGGTGTGCAATTCTTATCCCACCTGGAGATAAGAATATCCCGAATAATGGTCCATAAGTTCTCTGCCGATGTCCCATACTCGGGACACTCATTCTCCATGACAATGGACCTCATGGACTCAATCATGGAATCCCACCCCTCATAAACCTCTACTAGGATGGGCTGGTCCGTGTCTGCAAACCGCAACAAAGAAATGATTGGCTCAATGATCTTAATGCTAAGATCTACCGTGTCCCACCAACCATCATCTAACACCGTGTCCTTCACCTTTTGTGAAGTAGCCTAATCCGTCTTTCTCCAAAAATCCCAAAACTCTAAAATCACCATGGACCCAAGAGCGGTTTTGACCTCCCTCAACCTCTTGCGCATGATGAATGAGGAAGCAAACTAAGTATCTGCAATCTTCAGCAATGAAATATGTGTGTACTACTTGTAGATGGTGAGGGAATTTGTGTGGTTTTGTACAAAGTTACGGATATGGCGTGCATCCTCAATAAGGTTTCCAATCCATGTCACATCCGAAGCAATGGCTTTCAGTGCTAAATTCAAGGAATGGACAATGCAAGGTGTCCAAAAAACCTGTAAGAGCAATAAAAACATGTATCAATGACTCTACAACACTAACATTGCAATGACCAAATTCAAACAATGAGAAAATTAGAAATGAAAGGTGTCCAAAATGAACATATCTGTGGATATTTAGCTTCCACAATCATGCCAACAGCCTTGCAAACAGGTGCATTGTCCGTGATGATTTGTACACATGAATCGACACCTACTTCTTCAATGGTTTTGATGAATAAATCACCCATAAATTGTGCATCCTTCTATTTCCCAAGAGCATCCACCGCTTTCAAGAACAATGGTCCATTTTGGGAAGATACCATGAAATTGATGAGTGGACGGTGTGCAAGATCCGTCCATCCATCAGAAACAATACTCACACCGCATGAGGGCCATGTTGTTCTAATTGGCTCAAGGATTTTATCTACCTCCTTCTTTGCTTTAACCAACAATGTGGTTCTAAGATTGTTTGAACCAGGAGGCACATAACCACTTGGAGCTCGTTCCAAGATAGTTCGAACCGTCTCAAAATACAATGGTGACCATGCAACATTGAATGAGATGAGGTTGAGGTAGAAGAAAAATGCAATGGTAAGGTCTACCTCTTCTCACGCCTCTTGTTGGAAAATCCTATCCATTGGACCACCTGCAGATTGCCTCTTTCTTGTTTGATAAGTATCCCCATGCCCATGAATGCTAGGTGGAAATGGAGTCTTGGTGCTAGAGGACTTCCTAAAAAATGGAAGAGGATCATCCTCTTTTTTCTTGCTTGGTGTTGCCACCTTCCCTAAGCCAACATGATCCTCTCTTTCCATATCCCTCCTTTGGTTAACACTCACTACTTTGCATGAAGAAATCCCACAAGAAGGAAGGGCCAACAAATGGCCCTTAACCCGAAAATATGTGCTCATGAACTCATGCTTGCAAAAATTGCATCTCCAAGACACATTGCCTCCCCCACCAAGCTTTGCCCCGGGCCCATCTTTGCTTGTCACATACTTCCACAAAGGGTATTTTTTTCTTGGGCTTGTTGTCTTGCTAAAACAGGGTTAACTGGAGCCATAGAATGAGCTCCACTAGCAGCCGATGGAGTACTTGACGGAGGAGGAGAACCGGTTGTGCTTGGTGGAATATGAGGGGAGGCCCTAGATGGTGCATTCTCCCTTTCCTTTGCCCCCTACCTCCTGCCCTAGCTGATTGAGACATTCATTTTCTTGTGTGATGGTTGAGCTTGCAATCCTCTCCACAAGTCCACCGGAATGCACTTGGAATTGCTTGGAAACAATGGATAGCCTTCAAATCTCCTTCAAAACTCCTTCACATGCACATACAACTCACTCTCAACCAATTGCTTCCTTACAAATGACAAAAAGAAAGCCAAATTTTTTTTTAAAGCAAACCCGAATGCCTTTTTTCATGCTTTACGTGTCCTATTTTTGAGATTTGTGTTCGACAGTTGGGACACGCTCTCATTTTGCGTCCAATTCGTTTTTGCAACGTGTCCTGAAAACGAATTCGACTGAAAGTCAAATCGGACACGAATTCAGATCGAATCGTGTCCGATTCGATCCTCATAGGACATGAGGGGCGTCCAAGACAAATCCGGTTTCTTAGTGTATTGCAAAGAAAATATGTTTAAACATTACTTTCAAACTATGAGTTTTCTTTTTTTGGTATGATTATCCAAGTCCATGGCATGAATTCAATGGAAAAAGTTAAAGAAGACAAAGATTTAAATCAAATAAGCTTCAAACATTTATAAGAAAAAAAAAACTGGAGCAAGTGTTATAACTTATTAATAGGGTAATAAGAAGAAAAAAAATTAAAATAAAGCCAAAAAGCTTTCCTAAGTTTTCATCACATCGAGAAAAGTTTCTTTGCATTAATGATATGAATCTTCTTTATTTTTTATAAAAAAAAGTTATTCTTAATTTTATGATATAACACTAATTATAGAAAGAAAATTTTATGAAAATTGAAAAAAAACTTAAACTTCAGATTGAAATCTTAAATATACTTTTAAAAAATCAATAAAAAAATCAAAAAATTATTAGTGTTTACTTAGTGTAAAGAAAGACTAACAAATAAGTGATTTCAACTTAAGGAATAATATAATCTCAATATAAATCTATTACACCATGTCCCAAAAGAACAAATTAAACCATAAGCCTCGCAAATTTTAGAAGGAAAAAGGTAAAAAATAAGAAAAGCAAAGCCCACCAATGGCTACAAAATTTGGCGAAAATAAGAAATTTACCCTGGTCTCTCTTTTAGGAATTTTCTAAATTCGGGCATGTAAATAGAAAGAGGTCAAAATTCTTAGGTCTATTTGATTTATATCTTGTAACTTGGTCTCTGAACCACTGGGTAGGGTTTTGCAGAGAAAGAAATTCGGCATCTAATGGTCGATCATGTCCATAGGTTTTTCTAAAATCTTAATTTTTCTTGAAGCTTATTTTTCACGTTTCTAATTATAGCACTGGTTATTAATTGTGCCACGCTCTACAGCCCAATATGGGGGAGATCTTGTAACGTGATGTAACGTTACTAAAGTTTGTAACATGTCGGCTAAAAATAATAGTGATAGAGAATATTATGGGAGATATCTTGTAACGTGATGTAACGTTTGTAACATATCGGCAAAAAATAATAGTGATAGTGAATATTATGGGGGAGATGTTGTAATCTTCCGACCTAACAAAACAATAAGAAAGTAAAAATTTAAAAAAATATGCGGGTCAAGAAAAAAACACACAAACATGTTGGCCTTGCACATGGTTTTAAGACTATGTGCACATGGTTTTAAAACCATGTGCAAGGCATTCTAAACTCATGGTTTTATTGTACATGGTTTAGGAGGGCCTTGCAAATGGTTTTAAGACCATGTGCAACGCCTCCTAAACAACCCATGATTGTAGGAGGGCCTTGTATATGGTTTTAAAACCATGTGTGGGAAAATGATGCAATGTTCGTTCTTAACAAAATAAAAAATATTATATGGCAGCCATAAATAATATTAAATATTAATAATAATAAAATTATATGTGGACCTTAAATAAAAATATGTGTCTTTTGGTTTGAATCAAATCAATGGATATCTAAGAAGAGGTTTGCACTTCAAGAGATTTGATCCATCTCGACGCTTAATAGAGCCTAGAATTTGGATCTACACTGGTTACTCTTTGCAGCCGTATACTAGATAGATTTGGTGTTTACTCTTGAAATATATGAACTACCTAATCGTTTGGCTGAAATTTATAAATTATTTTATTGTATTTGTTGATTCCAAAAATGTTTTGGAATTATACGGTGCGATCACTCATAAATAGGTTAAAGGTCTTATTTTTCCATGGAGTTTAGCAAATCTATTTGCCCTAGGTTTTGTGTACATATTATTCTGTTATATTTTCATGAATGTGGTTTATAGTTTAAATGGGTAGTTAAATTCGTTTGCGATAAAAATAAATACAATTGTAGTCATTCCAGAAATTTAGAAACTGGTCTTTGGAACTAAGGTTTTACCATGTTTTTTTGTATGCTACGCAGGGAATGAGAGAGAAGTTAAAAGGATGATACTGACTACGTGCAGTTTCACACTTCCTTTTCCCATTGCCTTGTTATTTATGGGTCTCTTCGTTCCACTCGGTACGAATCTGAAGCTACTAGACATACTTTGTTCTCCACATTGTAACCAATGTCTTTTAACCCAAATTCTCTTCATAATGAAATGATTGTTTATGTTATAACTGGGTGTTCTACACCATTTTTTAGATGTAGAACAGTCGATAACGAATGAAAAGGTTTAACTGGTTGAAAATCCCTCTGACACAAAAAAATCCAACCATATATCATTTTAATTTCGATTTATTATATGAAATGTCATTGCTTGCATAACTTCTCGCTAGGATATATTCCCAGTTATCCCACATTCTCTTGCTTAAGGATTTATTAGTCATCAACGATAAACAATTATAATTTAATTTACAATATAATTGCAGGGAAGCATTTGAATCCAAAGGGATGGAAGTTATTGGATTTGTTTACTTATTGGTTAAGTAGCTCGAGCCATGAAATGCAGAGAATTGAATCTAGCTCCATATGCAATGCAATCCAAAACTCTTACTGATACATTTCCATGCTGCGGTGCTATATAGATGAACTTTATTCTTCCCAACAGCTGTAGGATGGTGTGCTCCTCTCCCAGTCGTGCAACTGATATCAGGTGGAATTTTCTGCTTTTATTATGAACGAAATTGTGTAGATTATGTCGTGGGTTTTCGATATCCCGCCTCAATATGCGGCTGCACACAATTGTGATGAGATTTGATCATAAAAAGAAATATTGTCCAGTTTGAAATACTATCTATTCATTGTGGAGGTTGGTGGTGGTGCTTTCCTCTCAATCGGTGGTTCATTTTCCATGTTGGGTTAAGCCTTCATTGTAACCTGCATACACCCACGATCCAACACAATTCAACATATAGATAATATAAAAGAAACAGACATACGTCCACATTCCAACATAGACCAGTAAGTATATATATATATATATATATAAACTACACCCACGATCCAACACATATACCATCATATAGATTATATAAAATAATCAAACATAAACATAATCCAATGAAAGCCAATGCTAAGGGGAAAGTGAAACAAAGTAGTAAGAGACACCATGTGACCAATAGTAAGTACAAGGTTGTCTGAGTTTTCCCCTTTTGCACAACTATCCAAATGCATTGACATTATTGTATTTGGAAATATTATGGAGGATGGAGCGTACGAGGGTTTGGGTTAGGGTTTTCTGCGTAAGGTTTCAGTATCCATCTATTTCTCGGCATACTGTGTTTGCTGGTTTCGGCTACTTGTGCGACGTTCGATAGCGCTGTCTATGGGATTTGATGGTCGGGTTGGTTGTGTGTTACTGGTGGGTGGTGGTTTCAGGGTGTTTTGGGTTTGATGGTGTCTAGCGGTGGTATTTTTATGGTTTTCTAGTGAACGTTTCTCAGGTCGGTTTCCACTCTCTTGTGGTTTGGGTTGACCTTGGTGGGTTTCACGTGGTTGGGTCTATTGTCTCACCACTCTGTCATGGTGTTTCAAGCTTGTCGAGAGGCTGTATTTTTTGGCCATGCAATATTCGATGTAGCACGTCAGGTTGACGGAGAGGTCGGGGTGTAGGCAACACCCTCACCACAAACATGGGGTTTTTAAAATAGCTTACAAGCGCAAACATTTTGTTGTGGATAACAACTCTGTCATGGAGAAAGTCACTGCTTCGAGCACTCACGCCTTGGTGGGTAGATTGGAATATTGTTGCCTTGACAAAGCTGGTTGGAATAATTGGGTTTCAAATTCTTGGAAACCACTTCTGGAGTACGCGCCCACGGTGAGTAAACTATCTCATGGCTGGTATGTCTTCTTATTTTTGGATGAGGCAGATGCGGTGAATATTTTGGAGGGTCGATGGCTCATTAGGGCGGGTTCTTTGGTAGTTTGCAGATGGTGGGTGGGATTTGACCTAGTTTCTTCTAGGGTTTTGAAACGACACCTTTGCGTGCTCTTGCCCAAACTTTCGCTACCATTATGGTCGAGGCGCTCTCTGGTATTGCTAATACTATCGGTTGATTCATTACACTGTATAAATAGAGCCTACTCTCCTTTGATAAGCACTTCGCTAGGGTCCTTGTGGAAATGGACATCACAGGGGGACTCCCAACAAAGGTGGAGTTGGTTTGGGGCACTACTTCAAGGGTTCAGTGCTTGGATTATTTGCATGTTCCTTTTAGACGCCACATCTGTTATCAGATGAGCCATTTGTGGGATTGCTTCCCATCTAGGCGCTTTGGTCGTGCTCATCCTACCCAGAGGGACCTCATTGTGCCTTTGAACACTCCTGTTTATGACTCCTCTGGACATCTTCTACCGGAGATGGGGACCGAAGCGCTTGCTACTTTGGACACTATGAAGGAAGTCACGGTTTAAGTGTGATTCGTTTCTTGACACTGTTTATGTTGAATTATCAAGTCATGATTATGAGGTGATGGATGGTATTGCTTGTATGGCTTCTATTGGAGCTACTGAGGCCTCACTATCTTCAGGGGTGTGGGGGGGAATGGATCTGGGCCTACTGTGGTTCCATCATCGACACTATGTGACACATCTTGCGGGGTGATATTGTTGGGGTTATCCTCTGAGTCTCCTTTTCCTACTGCGGAGTTGGGTGCGGAGGAGGTGAGGGATGTACCCTCAGTAACATCATGTGTGGATTTTCCACCCTTGGGACCATATGCTATAGGACTGGCTATGAGTGGGGATTCATGTCCTACTAGCCCCATTTCCCAACCCTCGTTTCAAGACCCTTCTTTATTGGAGGTGCTACCCATCTTTACAGACTGCACATCAGTTTCCCTTTCCACCCTCCCACTGGCTTCTATCCAGCATGAGAACATCACGATCAGGCGGGGTTGTAAAACTAAGCTCGTGAGTTGTTGGGGTGACTCACCTACGCCGGATGGGGGTTCTTACATTCCTCTTTCTATACGCATCAAAGAGGTTTCCCATGCAGGCCATAATACACCCACACCTCCTCCCTTTGGGGCCCTTAGAGCAGTGGATTCCCCACCTATGGTTACCTAATGCGAATACATTCCTTCAACATTCGAGGGTTCGAAGGGTGGCCTAATTTGTTAGCCCTCAAAAAACTGTTTGATGACCTTAAACCTGATTTGATCCTTTTGCAAGAGACTAGCCCTCAAAAAACTGTTTGATGACCTTAAACTTGATTTGATCCTTTTGCAAGAGACTATGTGTCCTCGGAAGAAATCCCTACGTTCCTTTGCACCCCTCAGACCGAGCTGGGAATTATGTGCTAGTGATGCTACGGGTTTATCTGGGGGCCTTCTATCGGCATGGAATCTATTGGTGTTGAGATGCAAGTCTTTCCTAACTGTAGTGGGCATTCTACTCGAAGCAAGGGTTAGGGGCTATAACTGAGTGCGGAACTTCCTTAACATCTATGCCCCTTTTGCTGACAGAGAAAACTTTTGAGACCTGATGAAGTCACAAGGTTTTCTTAATTTGCCTTTGCTTTTTTATTGCAGGGAATATGAACTTCACGTTATCCTCATCGGAGGTTTGGGGTGTTGTTGCAAGATGTGACCCACTTGCTAGTTATTTTTCACAATTACTTGATGAATCTGGTTTGGTGGACATCTTACCACATTAATTGGGTCCTACATGGCATAATGGTCGTAGTGGGATGGTTGGCATTAGCAAGTGACTCGATCATTTTCTTATTGCAGAACATTTGATCCCAAGGTTACCTTTCAGTTGGAATCATTTCCCTATTTGTTTTGAATGGATGGATCCTGGTAGAAGGCCACCTACCCCTTTTCACTTCAACCACACTTGGATGAAGGATGTTGATTTTGTTATTTTAGTGAAGACACTTTGACCCGGTCTTGTTGTCTCATATTTGGGTGGGGCTATGGACATTCTAGTGGGGAAACTTAAACTACTGAGGCAACATGTTCGGGACTGGGAATGCCAACATAAATTGATCAGAGTGAATGATTTATTGGAGATTGAGTCTTCGATTTCGGAACTATTGCTGAGTACTCCTACTGGCATCTTATCGGGGGTTGATACATCACAACTGGATGCTCTTAAGAAGCGCAAGGAGGTTATCCTGGCCTTCAAGGTGTCTACTCTTAGGCTTAAGAGTAGGGTTGTCTGGATTGCGAAGGGAGATGCAAATTCAAAGTTTTTCCAAAACTTTGTGAATGGTTGTCATAATATGAATGCCATTTGGGAATTATAGGGTGCAGATGGTAAAATTTGTGCGGATGATGCTTCCTTGAAGGGGACTTCAATGGACTTCTTTTCTACTATTTTAAAAAAGGATTCAATTTCACACATTCAGGAACAACTATAGATCATCTAGAATTTTCCAACCTATTTTGACCAGGCTTTGGCTGCGGATGTGGAGAGGGAGGTGACCCTGGAGGAAGTGGAGTCGATTCTAAAGGAGTTTGCCAATGACAAGAGTCTGGGCCCAAACGGGTGGATGGTGGAATTATTCTTATGATTTTTTTATATGGTTGGAAGGGACCTGGGCGGTTGTGGAACAATCTTGTAGAGAGTGGTTCGTCAGTAGATCTTTGAATGCTACCTACATTACATTGATACCTAAGTGTGAATTGGTGTACAAGTTCATCACTAAGATTATTTCCAATAGATTAAAACATTTGCTTCCTGACGTGATCTCTAGGGAACAATTTGGTTTCCTCAAGAATCGACAGATTCTTGAAGCGGTTGGTTTATCTCAGGAGGCTCTACATTCTATTAAAACCCAAAATCTCTCTACACTAATTATGAAGATGGACTTGGTTAAGGCCTACGATCGGGTGGATTGGATGTTGTTAAGACTCATTTTGTTGCAAGTTGGTTTGTCTTTGGAGACTGATAATTGGATTATGGGGTGTGTGGGATCGACAAACTTTGAAGTTCTTATTAATGGCACACCATCTCAATCCTTATCCTTCAGTGCGAGTCGAGGGTTACACCAGGGATGCCCGTTATCACCGCTACTGTTTCTCTTAGTAGTGGAGGGGTTGAGCCTCCTTATTGTAGATGCAAAGAAGGAGGTCATATCGAGGGAAATCGTATCACTTCCACAGTGGCCCTCACACATTTGTTTTTTTTCGATGATGTGCTACTCTTTGGTCGGGGTGTCCTTGAGGATTGGCACTATTTTAGAAAAATCATTGACATTTTCTTTGCAACATCTGGCATGTTGATCAATGTTAATAATCCGTCTTTCCCGAAGTGCAACATTGCTGATGAACTGGCTGCAGACATTTGGGCTATTTTTCCTTATAAGATGGAACCGATTGAGCTGGGTTTTAAGTATTTGGGATTTTGGGTGAAGCCACTTAACTATTTTACCACAGATTGGAAGTGTTTGGTTAAAAAATTTGAGGTGCGGGTGAGCAATTGGAACTATAGAACTCTTTCTCTTGGTGACAGACTTGTCTTACTTAAAACTGTTTTGGGTGGTATCTCGGTGTACTGGTTTTCACTGTAAAAATTTTCGTGGTCCATCATTAAAACTATCAACATGTTTATGTGTCGTTTCTTATGGGGTGGCTGGGACACTGGTCACTCGTCACATTTGGTGAGTTGGGATACTATCTCCAGGCCATATGTATTTGGTGGTTGGAATATTAAAACGACTAGATTTGTTCAACATCTCACTTAGAATGAAAATTCTTTGGATGGCTTTGAAAGGTTGTGACATCTGGAATGAGATTCTCAGGTCTAAATATTTGCAAAAACACACTCTTATTGATTGGATTCGATTAGACAACCATTCGGTAGCCTGTACCTTGGTCATCTGGAATGGTTTCACTAGACTCTTGGGTTGGGTGAGCAAATATCTAAGATGGAAAGTGGGAGATGGTGCCACTGTTCTTGTGGGTATATATCCATTAGTGGGACTAGAGAAGTCCCTTAAACTGTCACAGAGCTTACTAGATTACTTACATGACTATGGTTTGAAAACTCTTCGACAGTTTAGAGTGGGTGGAGATACCCCTACTGTTTGTTCTCATTGGCTCATTGCTAGTGAGCTTGAGCTATCAGGCATTTGGGTCAAGGAATGGGATAACTATGTTGCTCTTTTAGTTGCGGCGGGTATCAAACTACAGGATGAACCAAACTGTTTGGTGTGTTCTTACAAGTGCAAAATGGGTATTGGCATAACGAAGATGGCCTATCAGTTCATTGTTGAGAACCAACTACCTATGTTGGACCATTGGTGGCATAAAGCACTTTGGACTTGGAACATTCCACTGAAGCTCAAGTGTTTGAGTTGGCTCTACATAGACAATGAGATTAATACTCGGGACAACCTACTTGCTAAGGGATGGAACGAAACTAATTTATGCCACCTCTGTGCGGATGGTGCTGAATCGGTTCAAAATTTGTTCGTGGACTATACATTTGGGAGCGTTGTTTTTAATGTTGTGGCTTCACAATTTGATTTAGTATTCTCATGGGAAAACTGCACTTTTGTAGATTTTCTCACAATTTGGGTCTATTCTGGGAGTAAGCCCCTCTATCTTCCTTTCTTTTATGTTTGGCTCATTTGGAAAACAAGGAACGCGGTGATTTTCTGGGACACACATGATCAGTTATAGGTTGTTATACTAGGTGTTTTACAACTCATTTCACATTTCCCTGAACTTGCCAATAAGGTGAAGAAGTGCAGATCGATTGGCATAGCACCAAAGGTGACTGCAACTATGGGTTTCTTTGATGGTGCTGCAGAAGGTGGTGTTGAAAGTGCTGGTATGATTCTTTATATCACCAAGACCCACTATTTTCATCTTAGTATGGGATGTGGTAGATGTTCTTATACTAAGGAATAACTTCTTGCACTTTGGGGCCTCCTCTATGTTGCTTCTACCATGGGCCTCCCTCACTTGACTGTGTTTGGATATTCTAGATTCATCATTGAGTGGGTGAACTCCTCAGTCAGGTTGCAGGGTTTGGAGCTGGAACACTAGGGCTCTCAACCGTTGTCACTCAAAGATACCTTTTACACATTTGTTGTCAACAAATCTACATGGAGCATAACATGTTGGAATATGGGTTGTCAAAGGAGGCCATGGTTTACAATACTGGACAACTCTCCATCATTGAATTTATGGAGGGGAAATTCACTTACTCGTCTACCATTTGGCCCTTTTAATGTTAGTTTTATATGACACCTACATCATTTTTTAGAGGGACTTGGGTTTTTTGTGTTATGATGGGATGTGATGGTCAGTTACAACTTGTAATCTATCTTGAGAACTTTAATTTTTATAGTTATTTTGACAATTGAAGATGTTAAAGCAATACCGGTTTATTACTGAACATTAGTGAACCAGGTGAACTTGTTTTGGGTATTTGGTGTCAAAGTTTTGGTTGTAATAACCAATTGATGTAACCAATTTCTTTATAATTAAAAGAAATGATTTTTTTTTCGTCTGAAAACTATACAAATGCATTGCATGCATTCAACGAAGAAAGTTGAAGAACGGAATGAAAATGGACTAAAATCTGAATCAAGTTGAGACTATAATGTCAATCAAGCCTACCTGGAAAATAGGCTTCAAACATTTTCAATATGAAAAAAAGTTCTCCACTTTAATGCCTACTTTAATGGAAACTAATTGGTTGTTTCCAAATTTTGGAAGAGAATTAAGTAAGAAAGGAAATTATTGATAGGAAACAAGTCCAAAAAGAAAAATGAAATCGAGAAAAGTAAGTTCAAGCTTCTAAACTTTCCTCTTCACATTCAAGGAAGTTTCCTGTTTTTTGTTGTTGTTGTTGAATTTTTTATTCCTAATTTTTATGGTACAACACCAATCATAGTTGAAAAAAATGCTTATGGAAATTAAAATAAATAAATAAACTAACCAAAACTTTAAGTATACTTTAGAAATGTTGAAATATTAAATGTACAGAAAAATAAGAAAGCTTTCCTAAGCTTTCCTCTTCACATCTAATAAAGTTTCCATGCATTAATAAGAAGTTTTTTTTTGGGAAATTTTATAGTATAGCACCAATCATAATTGAAAAAAATGCTTATGGAAATCAAAATAAATAAAAAATTTGACCAAACATTTAGCTATACTTTAGAAATGTTGAAATATCAAATGTACATCTATGAAATTAATAGAAACAATTAAAAATAATTGTTATCCAAAACAATAGTCTCTACCTAGGGAACAGACTAATAATACTAAAATGATTTAGAGCTTTATGCCATAGAGCTAAATTTCTAACATTTCCATGGGATCCCTCTCTCCTCCATTGTATCTAATATTTTTCAAGAAAACCTTTGAAAGCAAGGCTCTCAATTCCTACCACCTTAAGCCCAAAGCATGGAAAAATTATGTCGATGATAAAAATGTCATTTGTCCCCATGGGAAAGATGAATGAGGTAGATTTGTCCATCATTTGACCAACCAATATGAAGATATCCAATTCCATGGAATCAAAGGATAATGATAGTATTCCCTTTCTAGAGGTAAGAATTACTAGGAAGCAAGATGGTACCCTGTTCCATCAAGTGTTCATAAACTATACCCATACTAAGTAAAATCTCCATACAGATTCCCAACAACACCTAACTCAAAAGCTCGGGGTTATTAAAATGTTAGCTACTAAAGCTCTCAAGATCTCTGATCGTGATTGCTTGAGCAATAAAAGAAATGACTTATTTAGGTGTTCAAAACAAATGGGTATAAAGAAAACCAAATTAGGAAAATCATTCAAATGGTTAACTTGAGGTCTAGAACAATGAATGGGGGAGTATCCTCAAAATTGGACCTTTTTCTCCGGGGAGTTGTTATCAAGATGGTGAAAATCCTTTTTAAACAATAATATTATTACCTATTTCAATCCTTTTAAAGCTATTAGGAGTATGATGAGGTCGACCAAAGACCATGTGAATCCCCGCTATTTCAAGGATGTCTATAAGATTCCATGTTTTTGTGAGAAGTATTATATTGGTAAAATTGAATGTTCCTTTTAGTTAAGGGTCAAGGAGCATGAAGGAAATATAAGACTTGATTAGTTCCACACTTTTTTCCTTATGGATCACTCTCACATGATGAAACCCCTCTTATTCCTTCATCAAACCAAGGTTAAGGACAAGAAGTTCAACTATGCTAAACATAAATTTAGAGAAGCTATTGAGATTTTTAAGCATCCGCTTAACCTCAATAGAGATAGGGGTCGAGAGGTTAGCAAGAATTATAAATGTGAATAATAATGTTTGTACTTGCTAGATCTCCTCTTTATTCTTTCTTTCATAGTTTGACCTTTATTTTCCCTAACCCTTTCTCTTCCACTTAGCCTTCCTTTTTTTCTCCCTTCCCCTTTCCTCTTTTTTTATCTTCCATTAAGTTTATCTTTTTCTTTGTTCCTATTTCCCTCCCTTTCTTTTCTATTCCTTCTCTATTTTGTTTCTTCCCCCTTATAGTCTTGGTCAAATTCTTACATTTAACCATTTTTTCCTCTTAATCATCTTTGGCTTTTATTTTTAATTAAATTTGTGTATCTTTCGCTAGGTATTATATTATATTGTTTGTTTGCTTTTCTCATTTTATTGGTCATATATATATATATATATATATATATATGTGAGACCAATAAAATGAGAAAAACAAACGAGCAATATAATATATATAAATTATTTTCTTATGATTTCTTATTTAGTTTATTTTTTTTTAATTTATTTTTTTTTGTTTATATATATATATAATTTTTTTTTATGTTTCCTATTTTTTTACTTTCATTTTTCCTTTCTGGCCTTGACATGGTTTTTTTATATAGTTGAACCTGTCCATTCTAACATTTTTTCCTCTCTCCATACCTAAGTTTTTTTGTTTATTTCCCTAGCTATTATAGTACCTATCTCTTCTCTAAAGTCTCTCAATCATGAAGATGAATCTAGTTATAACATTCAAAACATCAACTCTACAATCATTTAGCATTTTTGAAATTATTCTTCATCATATACTCTGGTGCTTTACTATAGCAAAGCACTTTGTTGTACACCTAACAAGAGCCTAAAGGTCCAAAATGTGTCTTATAAAAAAAATGTGCCATGGACAACTGTGTGATGAATAAGATTTCTCAAACCAAGAATTTAATTATTTTGGTCAACCATTATGATTGAGTTGAACTTATAGAAGTCAATGATGATTATGTGTCATATTTTTATTTGACAATCACTAACTCCATATAAATATGGCCTTGGTTAAGTTTTGAAAAGTTCATCTTGAAATACAATCAATATACTTCAAATAATAAATATAGAATATTTTATAATATCACTACTAACCACTCCTTTTAAACTTAAATCTAGTATTAATTAAAATGATAATGGAGTGGTTTTGAAATACTAAAAGCACTTATATAATTAACATTTTTTTTATATAATATTTAATTTTAAATAAAATTATCTTGAAATACTAAATAAAAACATTTAGTGTTGCTAATATTTACCTCATTTTAAAAATGTAAATATATTTTATTACTATGTATTCCATAATTATTAGAAGAATAATAATATAGTATTAATTAAAATGATACCAGAGTGATTTTGAAATACTAAAAGCATTTATATAATTAATTAATTTTTTAATATTTAATTTTAAATGAATTTATCTTGAAATACTAAATAAAAACATTTAGTATTTCTAACATTGCAAGTTAATACCTCTTTTGAAAAATTTAAATATATTTAATTACTGCATTTCCTAATCATTAAAATAATAGTAATATAATGGTTATGCTCTAACATGGGTAAAACAATAGTAATATAATGATTATGCTCTCACATGGGTATGACTCTTAACACCACAAGACAAAAATCATGATTATAAAGTATAAGAAGGACATCTAAGTAAATTTTATTTATGACTAGCATAGATCCAAATCCTAGGCTCTATCAAGCGCGCCGAGAGGGATCAAATATTTGGAGGTGCAAACCTCTTCTTAGTATTGCACTCAACTATAAACTTTGGTGTGATTTAGACCAAAAGACACATCTTTTTATTTAAGGTCGACATATAATATTTGTATTATTAATATTTAATACTATTTATGGCTGACATATATTATTTTTATTTTGTTAGGAAAAATAATTACAACATCTCCCCCCATACATGGTTTTAAAACCATGTGCAAGGCCCTCCTAAAACCATGGGTTGTTTAGGAGGCCTTGCACATGGCCTTAAAACCATTTGCATTGACCTCCTAAACCATGCACAATAAAACAATGGGTTGTTTAGGAGGCCTTGCACATGGTTTTAAAACCATTTGCAAGACCCTCCTAAACCATGTACAATAAAACCATGGGTTGTTTAGGAGGCCCTGCACATGGTTTTAAAACCATGTGCACGACCAACATTTTTTTTGCGGATAATCCAATTTTATTATTTTGTTAAGTAGGAACATTACAACATCTCCCCCATATTGTGTTGTTTTTCTGACCGACATTTTTTTTGGTCGATAATTATATATTTTTATTATTTTGTTAGGTAGGAACATTACAACACCTCCCCCATATGACGTTGTTTTTGTGGCCAACATTTATTTTGGAGGATAATTAAAAAAAATTATTTTTCATGGCCGACATTTACAAGAGGAGCGTTACATGAGGAATGTTACATAACGTTACAAGATCTCCCCCATGCTGGGTTGTAGAGCGCCTCTCGGCGCAATAATAGAAATCTAGAAGAAGTGAATTCTTACAAGTATCTCGGAATTGATATTCACCAACGTAGATCCAAATCCTAGGCTCTATCAAGCACCGAGAGGGATCAAATCTTTGGAAGTGCAAAC
>LPNX010864556.1:120348-175820 GCA_001517045.1 Pseudotsuga menziesii | reverse complement strand
GGGTTGTTTAGGAGGCCTTGCACATGGTTTTAAAACCATGTGCAAGGCCCTCCTAAACCATGTACAATAAAGCCATGGGTTGTTTAGAAGGCCTTGCACATGGTTTTAAAGCCATGTGCAAGGCCAACATTTTTTGCGGATAATTCAATTTGTTATTTTTTATTATTTTGTTAGGTAGGAACATTACAACATCTCCCCCATATTGTGTTTTTTTCCCAACCCACATTTTTTTTAGGCATAATTAAATTTTTACTTTTTTATTGTTTTGTTAGGTAGGAACATTACAACATCTCTCCCATATTAGATTGTTTTTGTGGTCGACATTTATTTTGGCCTATAATTAGAAAATTTATTTTTTATTAATAAAATAACGTTAAGTAACGTTACAAGATCTCCCCCATACTGGGCTGTAGAGCGCCTCTCACCTCTCGGTGCACTCACAAGCTCAATTGGAACTATAGCATTGAGAAAAGGATTAATGGAGGGTGAAAATCTTATTTTGGCCTTGAAAATAATTGTAATTCATCCAATCTAGTCATGTGGGATAAAAATAAGTTCATCTTTGAAACTCTTGTCATCCATGCTATCTTGTATGGTTGTGAAGTATGGGGGTGCAACATTTCTAGAGAATATTGGAGGAATATTGAGCAAATCCAAAAGCATTTTATAACTTATAACCTCAAAATTAAAAGCAATACACCTTATCCTATCCTCCTAATAGAAGTGGGCCTTTCCCCCATCGAGAGCATGGATATGACTAGGTACCTAATGTGCAAGCATAAGATAAATAAGATGGGAAACGAGAGACTTGCTAAAATTGCTTTAAACTCAAGTCAAAACCAACTATGCCTCAAGCAGTGCTGGTGTAAAGATACCATGGCTTAGTTAAACCATTGGGGCATTTATGAAAACGACATTTTGGAGAACATTGAAAATGTCAAAAATATTATTACATCTAAGTTTAAAGAGAAATTGTGGTGTGAGGAAAATTTAGCATTTAAGAGAAAATTAAGATACTATAAGGAGGTCATTAATCATAATTTGGAAGATCAAAAGTATCTCTCGGTAGTAGCTAACTCCCGGAAGAGAATTAATATTGCCAAGATTAGAACGAACTCTCATGAACTCCATAGCGAAATAGGGCGTTGGTCTATTCCTAAAACTCCATGGGCGGAAAGGGTTTTCCATCTGTGTGAGTCTATGAGCATTGAGGATGAAAATCACTTTCTCTTATAGTGCCTTGCTTACACCCATATTAGATCTGAGTTTCATAGTATTTGCTATAGTACAAACCTTTATAACCTCCTTACTTTCCAAAACTATAGTGAACTTGGAAAGCTTCTTGGAAAGCCTTTTGAGCACAGGAACAAGATTTTAAAGTAAGCCAATTTTTATCCTTCTTAAGGTCCGATAGACCAATGATGGTCTCATTGGGCGTTCATCATCATCATCATCGTCATCATCATCGTCATCAAAATAAAAATAAAAAATAGATTATAATATTATTAAAGGATACAATCTTAACTACTTAAAATATAGAACATATTATATAACTAATTTAAATATATTTAACTGATTATAAAATTAAATACTTATTGTTTTATTTTATGTAATGTAAAATTTCATATATATATATATATATATATATGTGAAAAACAATTATTTTTTAATATAAAATTTATATTAATTAATATATATATATATATATATATTATTTTAATTTTATTTTTCATTATAATGTAAATATATAAATATATTTGAGTTTTACATTTTATTAAATATATGAAACGTAGTGGTATATCTATAAAATAATTAAATAAATTATAATATAATTTAAAAATAGCACTATATCATTTATTGTGTGCACACGAATCTAAAATTTTCATTAATATGTTAACCCTCATATCTTAACTCTACACTAACCCAACATACTTGTCAATTACCACTAATGAGAAAATATAGGTTGAGTTTCACTAAACATAATGTGACATGGCATATTTGTAGTGTGATGTGGATTTTTTATTATTTTCCTTAGGAGGCCCATTTTAGACCTCAAATTTTCTTCTAATAGGCTCTCAAAAGAACCAACAAATGGTTCCATTTTCGGGACCTATTACCTTAAAGAGGTACACCATAGAATGAAACTTTATTCTTTTTCAAACCAAATTTGGGAGACTAATGGGAAAGGAGTTTTGAAAATTTTATCACATAAGAAGCATGGTTGTGGAGATAGGATCTTTGGAAGTGCAGGGAAACAATTTTGTATGAAATCCATAACATAGACTAATATGAGGTTTACGGGTATTGATTAGTAATTCCATACAAGTAATTGAAGTAGATTGAGTTAGCACCTCGATACAAAAAATAGAGAAAATTTATGTGTTATAGCTTCATTTGGTCACCCTTTACTAGTGATGCTTCATTGACTACTTATTCATAATCATCCCATCACACACACACATACATTGATGCATGTGACTTTCCTTTAAGAAAATCACATGATGTACACAAGTCTCATTCATATACAAGTGAGCGCCTCCAAAATGACCAAAAAATAATAATAAATGAGGAAACTGCATGCTCTTGACCAGAGATAATAGAATCTATACATGTGTACATATTTTATCCCCGTCCCTAACTAAACTACCTTCTCATGGTATAAATAAGAGTTTTATGTTTAGAGAAGGAGCACTACCAATTCGACCAAGTATACGCTAGAAAAAATTGCCCTATATTATTATTTCTTCCCCCTCATCAGAGCTTCTTGATTCCAAGTTTATTTTCTAACTTTGAGTTGGGCTTAAAATTTCTTTGAGTTTCCCAACTATTATAAGGTTAGAAACTGTAGGGGGAGTAGGATTTGATGAGTGGTTCAATCTGGAAGAACTCAAACTTAGGTGATGAAATTGCTGACAAAATCAATTAAGTATATGGTTTCATTGTTTTTCACATTTGATCAATATATGAAGATATATCTTCTTTCACCACCGTCCAAATCATCGTGCAATGAGTTTAATCACTTGCTTCCAGTTTTATGATTTGAGGTTTAAACCAATTACCTAATGTTAGTTAGAATCAATTTATCATGAGTTTATGTTATTTCTTTTCATACTTTTTAAAGTTTACATTCTTATGTTCATCAACATTTGAGGAAGTTTTTATTTATGTATTTGTCTAGATATAGAGAGGATTGGAGCTATGAGAATATTATTTGAGTCGTTCATAGAAGCAAATAAGGATTAATGATATAATCACAAGTATCTTTCCTCTTTTTAATCTTGTTTATTTTGAGAATGTAATTGAATAGTTCTAGAAAGTATTTATTATTCTTTGACTTCTCTATCTATGTTCTAACCCTAATCATTAGTGCCTTTCCCACACAATAGAAAGGGTGACTCCACTAGGGATAATTCTCTCATTTCTTCATATTACAATTTTCTCCCTCTATTTTTTTAGCTTTCTAGTTCAATCTGTGTTTAATCTTTGTCATGTTTTTTATTTGTTATTATAGAACAAAAACAACTAGTTTTTATTCGTTTTTCATCTTTTCACATCTTTAATCTTTTGTATGCAACTCTTTTTTTTCCAGTAATGGTAGCGAGAATTTGTGAATTTGCTTTAGGACACCCATGGCATATGCAAGTTACATTAAAGAAACCTATGAGAAACATGCTCATTGTTCCCAAGAATCCTATGGGCATATCATGTAGACATACATTGTTTTACAAGCTTGAAAATTTCTCTTCCAATTTCGGTTTTTATGTAAAATTGAAAATTTTGGATCCTAGTTAAAGGAATTTGACATTGTTTGCGTGCTTATCAATTGCATTAGTTTTCAAACAATTGAAATTTTGGGCCTAGAAAACATTTTTCTCTTTTAGGCATTCTTGTTTAGTCATTTTTTTGAAGTCGCATTTGTAAAATTCATTTGGTTGATATATAGCTTCATTGGAACTTGAAAAGAAAAATATTTGCATTCCATTCATATTTATGTTTGATTTCTTCTATTTTCAAATTATATTGAAGAATTGTAGTGTTTATCCCGAAATAAAAGTATAGATATCTATTTACATTGTTCAATTTATTTATATGTTTTAACATTCTTGACTCAAAATATCATGAAATTCTCACCCCATTTACCCCTTTAGTAATAACAACCATTAAAAGCAACACCAATTGCTAAAATAAATTAGACTTGTTTTCTCTTTATAGCGAAAACACAATAGCTTATGATTTTAGGGCCTTTGTGTAGGTTTAGAGAATAAATTATCCAAGGATGTAAAAACTAAAACTAGTGCGATTAAAGACTGGCATATCCATTAGTAGTGAAAATTATTTTTTTGGAAAGCATGCCTCACACATGTGTTTAATCACGAGATCAAGCTACAAAGTGTAGAGACTACCCCCTCTTTTTTAGTTAGTGGGCTATGCATGATAGGGAACTTTAACAAAATGAGAAATTCCTTAGGGTGACACATATTTTCTATAGTCTTAAGTATAGGACAAAATATTGTATTTTTGACCCATACACAAATACATGACCCACAACTATTCCTCTCAGATGTTGATTTTGAAGTGGTAGCGATAGTTGTTTTTTCTAGGTTTTTATCCATGTCATTGGAAGTGGGAATTACTTTTGGTACATATGAGATGCATACCATTTTCCACATCTCCATTGGAGGTTCCCATCTTCATGAGGGTACATGTATCTTGAGTGATTGTTGTGTGAGGTTTACCATAACTATCTCTCGCACCTTTGCTAAATGAATCTGGGACCTCATCATCCCATCCTAATTTTTGGGAGGCCCTTGCTTAGTGCTTCATTGATTAGACTTAAAAATTAACCACCCTAGTCTAGTCCATGGAAGAGTAGGTTTTCTTGTGTTTTTATATTGAAGCCTTTCTTAGTGGACTTTCTTTATCATGCAATGCATATACAACTTAGTTTTTTTTATGCTCATTCATTGATTTCTTTCGAGTGTTGAGTTTTGAAAGTGGTTAACCAACCAACTTGTCAATCTCAAAGGTTAATCCCTCTTGAGGCCACAAGATTCATATTGCAAAGTGTAGGTTAGATAGTCCTAGCAACTAATCTGGTGAGTTATAATATGAGACATATAGAAATTTGAACAACCTCGTAAGCATACTTGTGGAAGACAAGCCTACTGTTTAAATTTATAGTGGCTATATAAATAAAAAATTAACCGTAACATTGTGGAGAAATACAAAAACACAATAATAAGAATGCACATGATAAGGGTCAATAATTACCCTAGAAACCCTTTACAAGGAAAAACGAACTTCAAAAGATATATTTCACTACCCTTATTCAATCCAGCCAAACCATGATAAAAGTAGGCATTTTATAGTGGACTTAATCAATCATTTAACTAAGTTCATCACATACTAACACCATGGGAAAATACCATGGGTTACCCAAAACCATGGGCCTGTAAACCACCAATGGTAAACCCATTACCGACCAAATCAAGGTTATCTTAATTACTCTATAATTGAGTCAATATTAACCTAAAATTACCCATGTTAAACTTAACTTCGGGTAAACACCTATCCCCCTCAAATTTTTTAACCGAGTACCTAGGAATACAACATGACCCCTACCACTTGGTATAGACTTTACACTATTGAATAAACAAGGGGTTTGCATTCCCAAATAGGTTTTACAACCATATACCCATTTACATATGTAATTAAATCCAACTCCATAAAAATACCTATAATTGTATACCCCAACATGTGATGCTTGAAGCATCTACTTGTTTCTTTACCTGCATCCATATATGACCATTTAGCCAAATCAAGCATTCCTTAATCGAGTACTTCTTCATTAAGGTCAATGATCTAGGTATTTTCTCATGGGAGAGTTTTACCCACCCAAACATAGCTCTGATACCATATTAAAATTTACCATGGCTAGATAAATAAATAAATTAAACAAGCATTGTGGATAAATACAAATACACAATAATAAGCATGCCCATAATAATGTCCAATATTTATCTTAGAAACCCTTTACTAGGAAAGACAACATTCAAAATATATCTTTCAGTACCCTTGGTCAATCCAACCAAGCCATGGCCACATTAGGTATTTTAAAATGGAGTTACTCAAGCCTATAAATAGATTCATTAAATATTAATACCATGGGTTACCAAAAAAAATGGGCATTTAAACCATCAAATATAGTAAACCCATTACTGACCAAATCAAGGTTATATTAATCCAACAATTATTATTGAAGGGTTTTTTAAGAGGTTTAGATGTTAATCTTATTGTACAAGGAAGGTCCCATTCATCTTATGCTCAAGAAGACCTTGAAATTTGGGTGATTAAAGACATTCCCTATCCTTCTTCATTCAATTTTAAGGCTTTTTTTACTGACCCTTAGGTTCCACTTGTTATACAAGTAGGTGAATGTTTTTGTAATGATCATTCTTTCCATAATTCGGTACATTCTTGGTTCAACATGGATAACACTATTGGCCTATCAAGTGATAGGGGCATAGACCCTCCTAGTTCTAGCATCACAAGTGGGGGAATTAGTATCCTCATGGTTACATCGACTAATGGGATTGTTTCTTCCATTAGTATTCCTTAAAGTGATAAATCATTTTTCTTTGGGAACATCACTTATTAATACAATTATTCCACCTATATTTCTCAATTTTGGAATACTAGCACAAGGCACATGTGCCCTGAATTTTGGATTTACTTTCAGGAATGGAAGTGTTACCAAGTCCATACATTCTATTGGGAGTGGTTTGATTCCCTCTTCTAGGATCATTATTGGGAGTACATTTGTTTCTAACATGGGATTTACCTTTGCTACAATTTTTACTTAAAATCCTAGATATCAAATGCCTTCAGGTTTCAAACCTAGCAATGGAAATATCTAAATGGGAAATTACATGAATGATAATATGTCACAAAGTGGGAAGCCTACATCCTCCCACAGAAACCCTAATATCATAGCTACTACCTGTTTGTGCCAGAAATTGTTTCTAAGGCCAGAGAAACAAGCCAACACACACTCAAATATAAAACTCAATAAAATTAAGATTTAGGGCTTCTGCAATGTGTTTTTTTGGTTGTTAACTTTGAGAACAGTCAGGGAATACATTCATAAGTAAAGCAGCTACTGAATCATAAGCAATAAAAGATGAAGATGCATGATATATATAACAAGATCAAACAAAAAGAGTATTGAGGTTCATACATAAATGACAGGCATTACCAGAATATAAACATAAACCAATCAATGAATCTATCAATTTAAGCAACTAGAAAAGATGAAAATGAAGCCAATACATAAATCTGAAGGGTAAAAGTCATTTATATCTCATAGTTTCATCAAGCACTGCATACAAGAGTTTTGTACCTTGCTCATGAACAAGTCTGAAAACCAACTGAGCTTGAAGACCTCCTGAAAGCTCTCAAAAATCGAACCCTGCTAATGATTCTCTCATCTCCCTAAATAGAGTTTCTTTACAAAAATCAGTTGGGTCTAAAACCCTAACTGCCTCCCTCAACTCGCTGAAGTAAGGTAAAAAGTATAAACTTACAAAATTACAAAATATGCTAAAAATAGTAAATTATTAACATCTGTGTTTACTCAAAAGATAACAACTAACTAAATGACAACTGGCTTAAAGATCTTTTGCTGCTTCTACCAACAAGGAAATACCATCTAACGCTTGTGAATTCCTCTTTGCCTTCTTTTGTTCCTTCTCCATGTCATTAATCTTCTTCATGAGCTCCTTGTTTCTCTGTTGTAGGTCCTGGACTGTTTCCTCCAGCTTTGTGGAATACCTGTCAGTAGCTCTTTTCCTTTTTAGCACCTCTTTAGACACTTCTGATAGCTCCAGGAAATGATTATGAACATCTTGCAGCTCCTCTATAAGCCCCCTGTTGACTTTAAATAACCCATCATTAGTCTCTTGTAAGTGTTTCATCTGTTGCTTGTATTTCTGAATACTTTCCTGCAAGTTTTCTTCATCAAAACTAGGGATCTCCAGTACATTTGCATCCTGCATTAAAAAGTCTGAGAAATCAGTAGGAATAATAGGCTCTTTTATAATTCCTGCTTGCCTGAGTATAGCTTCATCTTCTTCCTCCCACTCCTGATTTTCAACAGGACATGCTTTTGCCTTTTCTTCTTGCTGCTGTTTTAAGAGTTTATCTTTTATCTCAAAAATTATTGCAGATAATTTAGATGGAGGCTTGCTTGAATCTTCTAATGATTTTGATGAACTCTTGACTTCTGCAGGAGGTGCATAAGGAGCTTTTACAGCTGCTGGCTTCTTACCTTTTCTGCTAGCTTTCTTAATTTCTGGATTTTCATCAGGGGATACATCATCTAACACAGTAACTTCATCTGTGTATAACCTGGGATTGAGCAATTTTTTCATGTTCAGTCTTAGCTTGTTCCTCGACCTAGTTTTAGGTCTGAAATATGATTCTTTTTCTTCTGGAAATTTCAACTCCTTTGCTTGATGCTGGATAGCAGCCAACTCTACTATTTCAAGCTTACCCTTCTTTCTGTTAGGTTTTGTTTCTTTGCTGCCTGAAGAAGGAATCTCTCTGTAGGTTTCAGTTTCAATTGTAGTTTTTTCTACCTGCTCCTCTTCTAAAAGGTATTCTTCATCATCAGACAATACAGTAATGGGGCTTCTCTGCTTGTCTTGCAATTCTTCTTCATGTACAGTCACCTTTTGTGTATCAGCAGTTTTCATTTTATGAGGGACCTCTGTTGGTACTATGGGCTGTAGCAGCTGCTTTTGGCCTTCAAACAGTGAGTACTTGCCTTTGCTACTAGCTGAAAATACTCTGGGTCTATCATCCTTTTCCACCTGCTTTGATGCTTCCTCAACTTTAACCTCTGGCTTATCTTCAGGCTTAGACTTTTTACCTAATTTCCTCATCAAAACCTTACCCTTGTCAGCTTGCCTTTTAGGTTTTTGATCTTCATCTTTGGTTTGAAAACCAGACCAAAAGATAAAAAAGTCCCAGGATCTCCCTTCCTTCTGCAAAACTTTGCTGATGATTAACTTGATTAGTCCATGATGAAAAATTGACTGAGATGTATAGTCTTCATGTTGCTTAACCCTACTGGACATTTTCTGCAGGCTCTTCAAAAAGAAGAAAGACAGGTTCATTTTTGAGACTCCCACCATATGTTGAAGGAATCTAAAGTGATACTTGAATACATATCCATACCTACCCTCACAAGTCACATAGCTCTGCAGTATCCTAATTAGCTCAACCCACACTTTTCTGAAATTATGAATAGGGATACCTTTATTCCAATCAGGAGTGACATTGGGTAATAAATATCTCTGTGGTTCAAAGTCAAAAGGCAGCTTCTTGAACCAGGGCTCACCCTCATTCCTAATCTCAGTGGCTTCTGCAATTAGCTCTACTGTCAACTTGAATTTGAGAGCATCAAAGATGACCATATCATTTTTGAAACCTTGAGCAAACTTACAGGACACTTTTGCATTGTATCCATCTATCTTCCTGAAGAAATTCATCCAACCGGCCTATTGGAACAACTCAGCACAATCAGGGAGCTTTTCAATCCAAGTTAAATCAGTGGGTTCAGCCCTGTTCACTTTACCACTTTTACCACTCTTTCCCATCTTTTTTCCTTTAGAAACTAGAAGTTGTTTGGCCTTAGGGTTCAGAAGATGCTCTATGGACTGATTTTCTGCTTATTTCTTGACAGACCTGTTTATTTTTTAAAAGGTAAAATAAATCTTCCCAACAGTGGAAAAATTCAAATCACCGAGGGCTCCAATGCTCTTTTGCTTTAACAATACAAGTTAGGTCTGTGTATAGGTTAACTACAACCTGTCAGCATGATTCATGAACATCTCTGCACAATAAAGGTATTTCATGAAGGAACTCTGTTGTCACTTTAGATTGATTACAGATTGTTCATCTCAAACTTATCTCCTTCAGCTCATCAAACTGATACTAGGCTTTCATCTACTATTCAAATCCTTGCTGCCTTCAACAAACTTGAGAGTAAGATTCAATCATGAATGAGACTGTCACAACAACAAAATAACACTGCCCATCTTAAAAATGCACAATAAACCATAATGTCAAAATGTTTGAGGTTACAGGTTGCTGAAACTTTTCATTGCAGTGTTAAAGAAATAAGGTATGATATATAATATCCATTTTAGATATGACATTCTCCATCAATACAAACTGAGATAAGTCATAGAAGACAGTACTTAGATCAATTTAAGTATCCAGGCTTTCCAATGCAACTGAGGACTGCTTGTAAGGTGATAAGCAAACAAAATCTTCTGCAATATATTATCATTAGCTTCTTGTAGCTTTAATACTGAAAATGACCTTAGGTCTGCCAACAATCATAGTCATTCAACTCGTTAAACTCAATGTGTATAAGTATCAGAGCTTTTGGTGTAGTTTGAGTGATAAAACATAAACAGCCTTCACCTTAGACTGTTTTGAATTTCAATAACTGGATAGTTCAAACCAATGGCTATTTTTCAGTGCTCTGTTCAACAAAACTTTTCAGAATAGCTCAGGTAGCTATTTCTTGGGTTAAAATTTCATTTAGGAGCATATTTTAACCTCTCCATCGATCAATTTCTCTAGAGCGACCCCACCAAGGAAAAACCCCAAATTTTCAATTATAGGGATATATCATGAAATACCTGCCAATTGATCGGTTGCAATAGTTTAATCTCACGTCCTGAGGTGTCAAATGCTTGTCCTCGAATGTACCAATGTCTCTCAATGATTCATTTGACTGCGAGTAGTGGAATTGAAAATCCCTAATTTCCCGTTAGTCTTTATAACCTTGCTTCTACTCTACAGGGACACAATCCCGTCTTTTAGCGATTATGGTTACCCACGATCTCCTCCTTCACCTTTGACAGTGCATGTAATGACAAATCATGCCATATTAAACCGAATCTCGCTGCTAACTGTCAAGCCAAACCGCCTTAAGAGTAATGATGGCCATAATTTGCTTCATGACCTGAACACACTTGAAATCATGCCAATTTGGTAGCTCACACGTTGCAAACAACTGCCAGCATAGGATTAATCATTCATCATTTGAAAACCTGACAAAAATTTGCTTAAAAATCAGGAAAAAAGAAGGCCGCGATATTCTTGTAGCCCGCCCTTTGTAATTTTTCGCTCCAGCGCTACAAGAATATCTTTAGTGCTATTTTTTCGCTCTTTTACAGCTTTTGGACACTTTGTATGAAGTTTTAAAGTTGCTTGAGTGATAGGTATGCTCAAAGTATGCCTTGTGATCTCACCATTTTATAAAATAACTTTAAAAAACCCTTTAACAAAAACAAACCTATGGCTTAAAATTCAAAATTTCTAAAGCAAGCTCAAAATTTCAAATGAACACTAAACAAAATTTCCCAAAAGGAGGGCAAAATCAAAATAAAGTAAATGAAAGCCTTGAAAGAAAATGTAAATCAAACCAAAATTGAAGAAACAAAATTCTGACTTAACACTACCCATTTTCCTTTCTTGGAAACTTTAAATTTGCTTAAACGATCAAAATTAACGAATGAACAAATGTGACATATTCCAATATCGTCTCCCATCCCAACCAAGTTTCCCTTGAAAATTACCATATTCAAGGGAAATTCTGGAGAATACCCATGAAATCAAATTATTACCTTCTAGTTATGGTGTTACTAAAACTCACTCATGGATGAGAATATTTGCATATGTCTTTTCCAATGCATCCTTGTAGGGGTTACTGCAAAGTGGCACATCGAGTTGCCACTTACTTCCCACAATATTTTTTTAATCTTTAGTGATCTCAATTATTATGCACTTTCAATTACTGATTTGATACAATATTGGGAAAAGGCCCCTAAAATATCTTAGAGAAAATACCTCCATCCACATATTTGATCATATTCATGAATGGCAAGAAATCAGATGTCATATGATTAAAGACGAAATCAGTGGTTGTTTATTGATGGATTGGTTTGTAAAGTCTCTGTTCCCAACTATTAATAAAGATCCCCACTGGGAGCGAGTTTCTTATAAGAGTATATGGTCCTAAATTGCATATGAAGTGTGAGATAATGTAAAGGATGAGAGTATTAAATGAAGGCCCGATAGGGATTATTGACTAATCCTAGTTAAGGCTTCTTGGGTGGCTGGATTTTGTCATAGACTTGAGAGAAGGCTATGTATATTTGCGCTTATTTCGTTGAGCACATATATATGAGATTCCATTTCTCCACATTTTGTGTATCTTGCATATTTGATTTCACCATTTAATATTTTTGGGATGGTTATTTACATCTCTTAATTGTCTTATTGATTTGACACACTTAAGAGAAAATTGTTAAGGAGCGTAACACTAAGATTGAAGATAATGGTACAATAATTTATTGTTGTTATATTTATTTTTTAAGAAGAATATTCATTTCCAGTTTATGCATGTGAAGTTTCCCTAGAGGGATGGAAATTCATTGGAATGATTAAGATATTTTCTCCTTGGATTGCCATAAATTTTGGGGCTAGTATAATTGAATTATTGTGATTGTTCCATTGTTGTTTCATGTTAAAATAGTAGCAACAAGGAAGGTCTTCCTACATGCATGTGTTCTTGCATGCAGAAGACTAAAATTAGGAAACCAATTGTATTTAATTTACTTTTCCTAAGTTTACTTTGGAAAATAAACTAAAGTGATCTAAATTAACTTTAGTGAACCACTAGTTAAAGTGAAAGTGAAATTAGGGTTTTCGATTAACCTAAAGTTATAAAAGAGAGATCAATTAGTGGAGAGAACACACACACTTGTATTCCGACAGAGACAGGATACAGAAAGGGGGAGAAATTCAAATAGAGGATTTAGCTGAGAAGACGAAGGAGCGAGCAGCAGGATCATTGAGCTTCGTATAGCTGGGCGGTACACTCACATAGGAGGGTGTTGAGGTTTAGCTGGGACTTGCCCAGTGATTCTGCCGTGTAGCTGCATTCGCCAGGTTTGGGTGGATTTGCAGTGATTGTAAAAGTTCCATATTTTCTCATAATAATATATATATCTGACTGTTGCATCGGTTTTCCCATCTTGGGTTTTTCCGGTGGTTTCCATACCCAAAATAATAGTGTCAATATTGTGATTTATTTCTCAGTTTTATATTCCACTGCATACTGTAAAAGATATTCATGTGTTGTTATCAGTTGATATTTTGCATGCACTGTTTATCCCTAGTTGAATATTAAAGGAAAATTTACATGGTATCAGAGCTCTAGTGAGCTAAAGCTGAGAGATTTGCAGTAGCAGTGATACATCAGGGGAAGATCTATAGGAAGACAGAAACCTAGACTTCCATATCTAGGGTTTGACATGGACACTTCACTATGGCCGTGTAGTTGAGATTTGAGGATAAACTCTAGGGTGCTCAGAACTTTCCTACATGGAAAGAAAGGATCATAGGGATCCTGGACATCAATGATGCAGAGGAGCACAATGACTCCATGAAGGTTGCACCCACAAATCCAACAGATCTAGCATCTTGGAAGAAGATTGATTCCAGAGCCATGCTGATTATCATGGATGGAGTGAAGGACCATATAGTCCCTCACCTTTCTGGTAAGAATACCGTAGCAGAGATGTGGATGGCTTTGGAGAGTCTGTACCAAAGAAAGAACGAGAATCAGAATATGGTGTTGCAAGAGAGGATGCACAGCACCAAGATGGAAAAGGGAGAAGGAGTGGTGCCTTATCTGATGAGGCTCACATAGATCAGGGATGATCTTGGAGCTGTTGGCTCTAAGACAGTGGATGAGGAGCTGGTTCAGATAGCCCTCAATGGATTCTCTAAGCCATGGGACACCTTTGTCAAAGATGTTGTGGCTAGGGAGAAGCTCCCTGGTTGGTAGAGACCATGGGATGACTTTGTGCAGGGGGAGACCCGCATGGGTCAAGGATCATGCTCATCCAGCAGTGCCCCACTGATTGTGAATGAGGAGGCTCTAGCCCTTACAGGGAAGAGCAAGGGGAAGGAAAAGAGGAAGAAGGATGGTAAGAAGAACCTTGATGTATCAAAGGTCAAGTGTTTTATCTGCCACAAGCAGGGACACTTTTCCTCCCAATGCCTAGACAGGAAGAAGAAGAGTAACACTCAGATGTCTGGATCTGCAGAGGTGGATGAGTTCAACAGGAACTTCGATGAGGAGTTTGCTTGATAGCTTGCATGGAAAGCACCACAGGGAGCAACATATGGTACATTGATAGTGGATCATATAGTCACATGACTTGACATAAGAGATTCTTCAGAGACTTGCAGGAGGGTGGAACAGGGATCCACGTTGAGATGGGTGATGATGCGCAGTATCAGGTGCAAGGAGTTGGCACTGTTTCATTTGAGAGGGAGTCTGGAAAACCCCTCAATTTTTCTGATGTGTTATATGTTCCAAGATTGACCAAGAACCTTAGATTAGTCTCCACTCTGGAGGAAAAGGGATATCAGGTGAAGTTTCGTGACCATAGAGTGTATATCAGGCCCAAGGGGTTAGATAGAATCTTGGATCAGGTGATTGGCAGAAGGAGCGGGAAAGTGTACAGATTACACTTTGAGCCTGCAAAGGCTCTAGTCAACAGCAGTCAGGGTGAGTTGTGGCAAAGGATGATGGAACACTTACACCATGGAGCACTGAAGCATTTGAGCTAGGCAGTCATTGGATTTCCTCAAGTGCAAGAGGAAAAGCATAACCACTGCAAGGGTTGTGCTTTGGGGAAGAACATTAGGAAGCATTTCCCACAGAGTGAGCACAAGTCTAAGGATCCCTTGGACTTGGTGCATTCAGATGTATGCGGACCTATGAGTGTCCATTATTTTAGTGGTTACAGTTACTGCGTAACCTTCATTAATGACTATTCCAAGAAAACCTAGATCTATTTCCTGAAGGCCAAGTCAGAGGTCTTTGAGAGGTTTCGAGAGTTCAAGACTCTTGTGGAGAACCAAACAAGAAAGAATATTTGAGTGTTGAGGACATATAATGGGGGTGAGTACACTTCCAACGAGTTCATGGAGTATTGTTTGGATGAGGGGATCAAGAAGGAGCACAGTGTACCCCATACCCCACAACAGAATGGAGTTGCAGAGCGGAAGAACATGACTATGGTTGGAGCAGCCAAGGCCATGCTATTTGATCAGGGATTACCACTATTCCTCTGGGCCGAGGCATACAGGAATGCAATATACATTCATAACAAGTGTCCCCACACAACCTTGGGGAGGAAGACACCAGAGGAGGTCTTCACAGGCACTAGGCTAGATGTGAGTCACATTCACATATTTGGCAATGTCTGCTATTGTCATGTTCATGCTAACAATAGGAAGAAGTTGGACCCTTCTGGAGAGAAGGGGTTACTTGTTGGTTACAACGAGATTTCGAAGGCATATAGAGTTTACATTCATGCTCGCAGGAGGATCATTGTGAGTAGGGATTTTCGGTTTGATGAGGACAAGGCCTTGTAGAGATCTCTGGACTTACCAGTAGAGAAACAACCAGCACATGAGTCAGGAGTCAAGTTGGAGGAGTTAGATGTACATGTACAGGTACAGACACAGAGCATAGGTTCTAGTGGTCAGAGGGAGTCAGGTGGACAGGATCCTTCAGTCATTGACTTGAAGGATGAGCTGCAGCAGGAGACGGATATCCAGCAGTCGTAGTAGGTTGACACTAGGCTAAGGCCTAAGTGGTTTAGATCCATAGTGCAGGATTCCAGGCAGGTAGATCCTCCACAAACATCTTTTAGACGGAGTGTACCACCAGAGAGGCTTAGTTATATGGAACTGATGACAGATTTGATTAACTATGAACCTTCCAGCTTCGGGGAGGTTGCACAACATGATGTGTGGTAGGAGGCTATGGTTGAGGAGTATGAATCCATTATGAAAAACTAGGTATGGGAGGTTGTTCCGAGGCCACAAGGGAAAAAGGTGGTGGAATCCAGATGGATCTACAAGGTGAAGCATGAAGCAGATGGAAGCGTTGAGAAGTACAAGGTGCGCTTTGTGGCAAAGGGGTTTTCATAGAAGGAGGGTATTGACTATGAGGAGACCTTCTCCCTTGTTTCCAAGTATTCTTCCATTCGGACCATTATCTCACTAGCAGCTGAGATGGGTTGGTGTGTCCATTAGATGGACGTCAAGAATGCCTTCCTCAACGGAGTGATAGAGGAGGAGGTGTATATTGAGCAGCCAAATGGGTTTGATGTGGAGAACATGGAGACACATGTATGCAGACTGCATCAAGCTCTCTACGGGCTCAAGCAGACACCTCGAGCATGGTACTCAAGGATTGACAGCTATCAACGGGAGATGGGATTTCAGTGGAGTGAGGCTGACCACAACCTGTACTTCTTAACAGGTGAGGTGCCTCTCATACTGGTCATAAATGTGGATGATCTCTTTTTGACAGGAGATGAGAGGCTGATATGAGACTTTAAGTCCAACCTTGCAGTAGAGTTTGAGATGAAAGACCTTGGGATGATGCATTACTTTTTGGGCTTGGAGGTTTGGTAGAGAGATGGATGCTTCTTCATCGGACAAGGGAAGTATGCAGTAGAGATCCTGAAGAGATTCAGGATGGAGGATTGTAAGCTTATGGCCATACCTCTAGTTTCCAATTGGAGGAAGATTGATGCATCAGGGTCAGACAGATTTGATCCTACCTTGTATCGTCAGCTTATCGGATCACTTATGTATCTGGTCAACACTCGACCAGACATCAAATTTGCAGTCAAATCTTTGAGTCAATTCATGGTGGACCCTTAGAGAGTGCATTGGATGGCTGCAAAGCACATACTTTGATACATCAGAGGTACTGTGGAGTATGGATTGGTTTATGAGCATAGGGGGAGTGTACAGTTAGCAGGTTTCACATATGCTAACTGGGCAGGATGTGTAGAGGACCGGAAGAGTACTTCAGGTTGTTGTTTCAGCATTGGATCAAGGGTTGTCTCTTGGTTCAGCAGGAAGCAGAATTCAGTTGGATTGAGCTCGGCAAAGGCTGAGTACATGGCAGGCAGCATGGATTATTGTGAGGGTATGTGGCTGAGGAAGTTACTTGCAGAGTTGTTCGAGTGTGAAATAGAGGCTATAGTGGTTCACTATGACAATCAGAGTGGCATCAGGCTATCTGAGAATCTAGTGTTCCATGATCAGAGCAAACACATAGACATTAGATACCACTTCTTGAGAGATTTTGTTCAGAGGGGAACCATTTGGTTGGAGTACATACAGACAGATGAGCAGGTGGCGGACATTTTCACCAAGGCACTTTGCAGACATATTTTTGTGAAGTTCAGGGATAAGTTGGGGTTGCTACCGAATCGCTTCCTCATTGAGAGGGAGTGTTAAACTAGTAGCAACATGGAAGGTCTTCCTACATGCATGTGTTCTTGCATGCAGAAGACTTAAATTAGGAAACCAATTGTATTTAATTTACTTTTCCTAATTTTACTTTGGAAAATAAGTTAAAGTGATCTAAATTAACTTTAGTGAAACACTAGTTAAAGTGAAAGTGAAATTAGGGTTTTTGCTTTACCACTAGTTAAAGTGAAAGTGAAATTAGGGTTTTTGCTTTACCACTAGTTAAAGTGAAAGTGAAATTAGGGTTTTCGCTTTACCTAAAGTTATAAAGGGAGATCAATTGGTGGAGAGAACACACACACTTGTATTCCAACAGAGACATGATATAGACAGGGAGAGAAATTCAGATGGAGGATTTAGCTGAGAAGACAGAGGAGCGAGCAGCAGGATCATCGAGCTTCGCTCAGCTGGGCCATACACTCACACATGAGGGTGTTGAGGTTTAGCTGGGATTTACCCAGTGATTCTGCTGTGTAGCTGCATTCACCAAGTTTGGGTGGATTTGCAGTGATTGTAAAAGTTCCATATTTTCTCATAATAAAATCTATATCTGACTGCTACTCGGTTTTCTCATCTTGGGTTTTTCTGAGAGTTTCCATACCCAAAATTATAGTGTCAATATTGTGATGTGATGTTGCAATTTGTTTCTCAGTCTTATATCCTGCTGCATGCTGTAAAAGATATTCATGTGTGGTTATCAGTTGATATTTTGCATGCACTGTTTATCCCTAGTTGAATATTAAAGGAACATTTACATTTCAAACATCAATTTACAACAATATTAGAGAATGAAAATTCTAGGGTTGATATTTGAGTAACCTTCTCATAAGAAAGTGAATATTTAGATTTGCATTAATTTCCTAATGCAAATGAAATTTCAACATGGTATCAAAGTAGTTGTAGTTGTAGTTGTATTTCAGCCAGTGATTATCTTGGATAGGTATCTAACCTAGTTAAGGTAATTGGGTGTGAAACCCTAGGTTACTCGAGATAAGCACCTTGAAACTTGTAAGGGTTGTTTCTTCTTCGTATTTTCTAAGATAAATATGTCTTTGATTTCTTGTTTATCTTCTAATACCATGTCTAGTGTTGGTATGTATGTGGACAATGGAGCTTCTAATCATATAACACATGATAGGTCATTCTTCAATAAGACTCAAGAGAAAGAGGGAAGCATAATTGAGGAGCTTGGAAATGATGCCACGTACCCTGTGAGAGGAATTGGATCATTTCATTCCATATGCACTCAATTAATGTTTTTGAGCTAAGTGATATTTTATTTGTTCTGAGTTTGAGGGAAATCCTCCTTTCAATTTCTTATATTTTAGATATACATTGGAGAGTTTATTTTGAGGGACAAAAATGAACCATGAATGGATCTAGTCTAGAAATTCCAAGGACATTGGCTAGAGGGGTGAAAGAGGGTGGCCTTTATAGGTTACTTGATGATTCAATAGAACCTACACATTCCAACGAGAGCTTGGTAGGGTATTATATTTCTTAGAAGGCACATCCAAATCCAAATTCCAATCGTTGTGCTTTAATTGTGAAATTTTTCAATGGGTAGGGTTCTCCTCCCATGATGATGGAGAATGTGGAGATTGTCGATCCACTAGTTTTAGAGCAAGTAGGAGTGAGTGCACCTACCAAAATGTATATAGAACTTTTGTTTCTCCTATCCATGAGACTTCCATTTGTATAGAGGAGGAGAAGGGTAATAATGAGAATGACTAGTTCATCCATGAGCCTTATATTTATTCATTGGATAGGTTAGATGCATTCATGGAGGATGTTGTAAATATTGATTCCAAAATTTCAATTAAGGGGAGTATTATAGAGTACAAATCCATGGATTCTAGATCATGTGAAGGAATCTCCCATGATGATACATTTACTTCAAGATTCTCTCAATATGGGGGAATTGTCCTAGTTCAGGATAGTTCAATTGACAAAGGATTTTAGGTAGATAAGAAGGATTCTCATGATGTTATATTGATGATGACCTTGCTTAGTTCAATGACTATACCATGAACTATGATGTTGAGGAAGATGGAGGGCAGAAGTTGATTATTCCCCTATATTCACAAGTGGTCATTATTCATAAAATGATCAAAATATTGTGATGGTATGGTCAAAATATTTGTTGTAAATGGCAATGGTTTAATTTACTACCACAACAATATTTATTTACAAATAGTAGATTTGGTGGAGTTGCATAGGAATTCGATAGGTGTTGGTATAAACACTTTCCTTGTAAAGAGACTTTCGAGATAATTTGAAAGTGTTGACACCATGTTTGGGGTGCTTCATGAGATTTTTGGTACATAGAGTATGTCCATACCCTAGATCATATGAGATATATTTTAGCATTATATATGGTCCCTAATGGATGTGTACACTTGTGATGTATTTATTAGAAGATACCATACCTTAGATGGTATCTTAGAAGATACCATCTTGGATGGTGGATTCCTTACATGATGGACACGTAAAGGATTCACCTAGTGGAAGAATTCCATACAATATATAAGGAGTGTTGTGCAATGTGGAGGATGGATACAAGCCCTAGATGGCAAGTGGTAGCTTGGTTTCTAATAATAGGATTGGTGATGGCTCAGCGACACCTAGATCTTTCACCGTGTACTTACAAGGGGTAGTTTCACTAGTGTAGTACTTCACTTTGGAGAATGGATGAACTTGATGGAGGCTGAAGATAGATTGGTGTGGAAGTTTTGTTTCATTTCTACATCTCCTTAGGGCATTATTGTGCATGACATCATCATTGGAACTTGAAACTTGTACTCTAGTTGTGGATAATTTCACTTGGGTGTGGCTTACTTATGTTTATTAGGATTGCTTGTAAGTATTAATTTGGCTTATGTTATAGTATTTTCCTCCCTTACCTCTCATATAAACAAAGGAAGGAGAGAGTGCTTCCAAACACAACACATCACACATTAGGATTGCTTATGTTTATTAGGATTGCTTGTAAGTATTAATTTGGCTTATGTTATATTATTTGGAGTGCTATCTTAGCGATGTGTTAAGGTTCATGAGGAAACCCTAGTAGAGCATATGAGCGGGAGGTGGATGATTTCTCTCTCTTGGGATTTTGGTTTGTACAAAAATCTCTCTCTTCCTTGGGCACTAAGGTTTTTTGGTTTCTTAGAGCATGTTGAATTCTAGGGTTGGGTTTCATCACTTAGAGGCTAGATATTAGGGATTGAAAAGCCATGGATGTATTTGGAGAAGAGGAGGAGGAGGATGTCTTGCATTAGAGTTAGTGTTGGAGGCATTCTTTCACTTGAAGGAGATAGGGTTTGTTGACTAACCCTATCTAGGTAATCCTAGGTGGTTGGATTTTATACTAGCTTCGAGAGGAGGTTGTGGTATGCATGTACTTCATTCATTGAGAATTTATATATTTATATATATGAGATTTCCATATTTCAACATTTTGTATATATTGTATATTTGATTTCAACATTTTATCTTCTTGGGATGGATATTCCCAAATCTTAAATGTTTTATTGATTTGACACACTTAAAAAGAAAACTGTTAAGTTACTTGACACTAAGATTGAAGCTAATAGTATAGTCATGAATTGTTATCTATTGTTATATCTATTGCAAAAGAAGAGTTTTCATATTTGGTTTATGCATGCGAAGTTTCCTTATAGGGTTGCAAACTCATTGGAATAATTGGTATATTTTCTCTGTGTATTATCGTAAATTTCTGGGCTACTAGAAGTGAATTATTGTGATTTTTTCGTTGTTTTAAACATTAATTCACATCAATTCTGAAGGATGAAAACTCGTGGGTTAATATACAAAGAATTTTCTTGAAAGAGGGTGAATTTTCATAATTACATTAATTGCTTGCTTCAAATGAAATTTCAACATGGATCAAAGCTATTGTACTTAAGATCACTCTTGAGTAAGAGGGAGTTGTATTTCATCTAGTGATTACTTGGGATAGGTACTGACTAGTTAAAGTCATTAGGTGTAATACCCTAAGTTGCTTGATAATCACCATGACCCTTGAAAGGGTTGTTTCTTCTTCATATGTTCCAAGATGGATATTTCTTTGATTTCTTGTTTATCTTCTAACAAATTGTTTAGTGTTAGTTGGTATGTGGACAATGGATCTTCTAGACATATGACATATGCCAGGTCAATATTCACTAGGATTTAAAAGAAAAAGGGAGGTATTGATGTAGAGCTTGTTGATGATTCCACGTGCCTTGTGAGAGGAATTGGACCTATTCCATTCTAGATCCCCTCAAGTGATTTTCTTAAGCTAATTCATATTTTATTTGTTTTGGGTTTGAAGAAAACATCCTTTCAAGTTCTTATATGAAAGATATACATTGGAGAGTTTCTTTTGAGAGACAACAATGTATCATCATTAATTGTAGTCTAACAAGTCCAAGGACTTTGGCTAGGGAGGTGAGCGAGTGTGGCCTTTACATGTTACTTGTTGATATAGTAGCATTCACACACTACAATGAGAGGTTGGTAGGGCCTTCTATTTATCATAAGGCACATGTAGAACCAAGTTTTGATCCTTATACTTTTATTGTGATATTTTTAAATGGGTAGGGTTCTACTCTCATGATTAGGGAGAATGTGGATATTGTTGATCAAGTGGCTCAAAAACATGTAGGGGTGAATTTACCATGCGGGATATACATAGCATTGGTTTATTCCATCCATGAGACTTCTAGTTGTACAAAGGAGTAGAGGTTTAATGATGATATTGACTTCATCCATCAGCCTCCTATTTATTCATTGGAAGGTTGTGATTCCTTAATGGGGGATGATGTTAAGATTTATTCCAAATTTGTAGTTAATGGGAGTATTATAGAGTGTAGATATAGGTATTATGGATTCTCTTAGATAGAGGGAGTTTCCCTTGATGATACTCTTACTTCAGGATTCTCTCAAGATCAAATAGTTGACCTAGTCTAGGATAGTTCAATTGCAAGAGCATTTGAGGAGCATGAGAGGGATTCTCATGATCACAAGCCAATGTTGATTTTTAATATTTCGATGACTATACCACAATATTTGCATCCCATGGTAGATTTGATATTCCATGGATATATGATTATATTTGCAAGTTTTCATGGTCATTTTTTGATGTAGTACCCATTAATGTTGAATATAATAGTAAGCTTATATATTTTTGTTTTGTTTAATGTTATATATTTTGTATAAGAAGAGTTTTCATATTTAATTCATGCATGTGAAGTTCCCTAGATAGGTTGGTTACACATTTGAATGATTGGTATATTTTCTCCTTGAATTGTCGTGAATTTTGGGACTACCAAAAGTGAATTATTGTGGTTGTTTTATAGATTAATTTACATCAATCCTAAAGGCTGGAAATTCTAGGGTTAAGATAAGAGGACCCTTCTTGAAAGTTTTTTTTATTAGCATTAATTGCTCTATTCAAATTAAATTTCAGTGCTAGCCATCACTCAAGGTATTATTCAATCATTAATATGAAATTATGATTAAGTAATGTCCCCATTTTGTATATTACATTGGTATAAGAGGCCTTAATTGTGCCGATTCTTGGATCCAAATTGAGATCAACTTTTCCACCCTATGGCCACTCGTTAATCTCTAGTCATGACTTATATAAAGGTTACATGTATTTTTCTCAGTGGTCATTGACCCAACAATTAATACTCAACATCTCAACTCACATTCCTCTAACTATCGCCACATGGGAATGTCACACCAATCACCAATTGTGGATACTCTATTATATAGAAACTCACTCCAATGGCCAATTCAAGCCATTGTTACCATGGTCATATAGCATGCCCAACACAAATATCTATTTTGCATAAGTGTTTCTCCAATTTGTAATTGGAATTTTTTCCCCCATCCATCACTTAATTCATCCAAAATCATCAATGAATTGAATAAGCACTATGAGAAATCGTCTTTGAGCTACCCAATTCTCATTCAATTCAATTCAACCAATAATAAATGGTAGAAATACACCAAAACAAATACAAAGTAAGTATAATTGCTTAATAGAATTCTCAACTAAATAAAAAATATTGTCAATGTTCAAGTAATATGGAAATGAGGACATGAAAATATTAGTAATTATTGAAACCAAAATAAGAGAAATTGTTCTTGAAAATGATATAAAATACATGTTAAAAAACACTATACTAAACCCATGAAATCCCAAAACCCGTGAAGTCCCCAGATATAGAGTTTTATCATACTTACTACTACACCACATAATTAAAATCCAACACCTAATCATGCATTTGAATCTTCACTCAATCCACAACTTACTTATAGGTTGTCACAACCTTCTTTATTCCACACACACACACACACACATATGCATTCCAATTGTTCACATTTTGTGTATATTACAAATTTGATTTCATTATTTTATATTCTTAGGATGGTTGTTTTTTACTCTTAATTGTATTAGTGATTTGACACACTTGAGAGAAATTGTTAGGGAACTTAACTCTAATATTAAAGATAATAGTACAGTCATATATTATTGTTTTGTTTATTGTTATTTTTTTGTATAAGAAGACTTTTCAAATCAGATTTGTGCATATGAAATTCCCTAGGAGGGTTGATTACTGATTGGAATGATCGGTATCTTTTCTCCTTCAAATGTTGTGAATTTTGGGACTACCAAAATTGAATTATTTTGGTTGTTCTATAGATTAATTTACATCAATCCTAAAGGTTGAAAATTCTAGGGTTAAGATAATAGGACCCTTCTCGCAAGAAGGAATTTTTTCTATTAGTATTAATTGCTCTATGCAAATGAAATTTCAGCACCAATTATCACTTAACATATTATACAATAATCAATATGAGTTTATTAAGTAATATCCCCATTGTATATATTACATTGGTATAAGAGGCCTTAATTGTGCCAATTATTGGATCTTATTTGAGATCAACTTTTCCACCCTATAGGCACTCCTCAAGCTCTAGCATGATTTACGTAAAGGTTACATCGTTTTTTTTCATAGTGGTCGTCAACCCAACAATTAATATTCAACGCCTCAATTCATACTTCTCTAACTATCGTCGTTCTGGGAATGTCACACCAATCACCAACTATGGATACTCTATTGCATAGAAACTCACTCCAATGGCCAATTCAAGCCACTTTTACCATGGGATTTTGCAAATTTCAACCCATAGAATTGTCATATAGTACGCCCAACACAACATATCTCTTTGTACATGTGTTTCTCTAATTTGTAATTGAAATTTCTTCCCTCATCCATCACTTAATTCATCCAAACTCATCAATAATAAAACAAACACTTCGAGAAATCTTCATTGAGCTACCCAATTCCCATTCAATCCAATTCAGCCAATAATAAATAGTAGAGACACACCAAAACCAATCCAAAATAATGACCATTGCTTATATTGAATTCTCAACTAAATAAAAATTATTGTTAGAGTTCAAGCAATATGGAAATGAGGAGATGAAAATATTAGACATTATTGAAACCAAATCAGAGAAATTGTTCTTGAAAATGATATTAAATACATGTTAAACAATACTATACTTAACCAGCCTTGTTTCAAAACCCATGGAATCCCAAAACCCATGAATTCCCCAGATATAGAATTTTATCATACTTACTGCTACATCACATAATTCTAATCCAACACATAATCATGCAGTTGCCTCTTCATTCAATCCACAACTTATAGATTGCCCCAACCTACTTTGTTCCACCCATTAATATTGATAGGAAAAATTTTAGGGGCAAAATATATCCCATGTGCTATTTTTCGATGTATTTCTCCAGAAGAAAGATTTTCCAATTTCTATTCTTTTCTAAATTGATTCGCCCAAATTCCATGTAAAATTTTTATTTTTTACTCTTAACAATTGCAAAAAAAGTCCAAAAACAATATAAAGTCCTTAGAATTTTGATTTTTTTTTTTTAATTTCGCCAAACATTTTATGGTTGCAATTTTAAGAATTAATAAGATTCACCAAGGTTTCTACTATACTTTAAGAAAATTATTGATCCTTAAAAATTTCCTTGAATATTACTCCAATGATCCACCTTTCCCCAACATATTGATATTATCTCTCAAACTAGCGACATATAATCAAATCATCAAAATTTACTCAACACAATTACCAAAAATTTTCAACATGATTACCACATAAAAAATCAAATGGTGAAATCTGATTGGTGAGACACAATAAAAGAATAGAGTGGGTAAACAAAGAAGTCTACACTTTAAGAAAATTATTAATCCTTAAATTTTTCCCTTAATATTACTCCACCATCGACCTTTCCCTAGCAAATTAATATTATCTATCAAACTAATCACATATACTCAAATCGTCAACATTTACTCAACACAATTACCACAATTACTCAACATGATTACCACGTAAAAATTCAAATAGAAAAACTTGACGGGAGAGACACAATAAAAGCATAGAATGGTAAACAGAGTAGAAGAGTATTTTAAGTTGTACCACAATCAAAACAATATAAAAAAAAGTCAATATTGGAGCACTTATCACCTGTACGTGTGTTAGAAAACCTAATCAATCAATCTAACTGTAAGTAGGGACACATTCAAAACAAAGTTTTTCTTAGGATATTCCATGATATGGAAGAATATGAACTTTTTGGAAAACTAATCAAATTAGAAGAAAAGGGTGATGTGGATGAATAAACCTACGAATGGGAAATACAAGCAACAAGTGTCGAGACTAAGCAAGAATTGTGAATTCAAACTTATGCAAAGGTTATGAAGGATTATATAAAGAACGAAATCAAGATGCATAACATCAAATCCTTGACAAAATATTTAAGAAAAAAGGGAAAAAATAACAAGTAGACATCAATCATAATATGGCACCAAATTAAAGGAGTTATGCAATCAATGTCATTTTCCAAATGACTAGAAAAAGAAAATTAGATATAATGGGGCAATAAACAATGAAATTCAAAATTTGAAGATGATAAGGATAATAAATATTGCAAGTACCACAAGAAAGAGTCAAGTCATGAATCAAAGTCACAACAACAATATCACTTCAAGATCATAAATGGAAAAAGTAGATGTCTCCAATAAAGGAGGTTGATTAGACTTCAACGATGATGAAAACGTGGCTAAAATAGTATTAGAAACAATCAAATGCACTAGGAAAACTGTAAAGAAACGAAGAATTGTTATCCCATAAAAAGTTATGGAATGAAAAGAATTAGAGACACCAACACCTATAGTTGAACATGCTAATTAAGGAACAAAAAACCCAAGATCTCGTTCATTGCAATGATGAGAAGTTTTAAAGTTGGGACCTTGAAACTCAAAGAAATCATAAAAAATAAAAATGTCACACCACTAATAGACTTTAAATGTAAATACAATTTTGTGGATATCAATATCACCAAAAAACTCATCTATATACCCTCACAAATATCTCAATGTTACAATTACAAATGGACAAGAAGTCAAAGAAGCAAGAAGATGCCATATCGTTTGTGTATGAATACAAAATTTGAAAGTACAAAAGAAATTCTACACTATACCACACAAAGGGATCGATATGGTGTTCATAGCATAATGATTAATGTAATTGGGTACTTTTTCCATGAAAAAAACTGTTGTATTTGATATTTTGACAGGGAAATCAAAATACACATTTAAAACAGTTCGGCTCAATATTAAAACTTATGACTATATCAACATATGCTAAAGACATATACAATATTCTAACCAACATAAGCCCAAGTTGGGTTCCTATCATCCAAAACTAAATACATACTTTGAACTTATTTAACCATGACTAATTGTGTCTCCACACCAGAAATCAAGACAAAATTAACCTTCCACAGTGAAGGCAAAAAATGGAAATTTGAACAGTTTTCCACACAAAATTATGCTTGAATTCTTGTTCGGTCAAAAGGATTTTCTCCAAAGTTAGAGCTTCCTTGGAAAGTTTATCTTCTTTGTGATTGAATTCCCTCTGTATGTGAGCATAATAAAATTACTCAAAAAGGCCTTTTTTCTCCAAGAATCTCTCCATAAAAGAACCTAGATTCAAATTTGTGATTTGGATTTAGCTATTTTCCTAGTTGATCAATAGCTTGGAGCCACCTAGTACCTACAACCTACTTATATTCTTATTCAAAACAACTTTAAGAATAGTCCAAAAGGCATAAAGTTATTCTCTATTGTTGGTTCCAATACCACATGCATACTTCAAAGTAAAATAATGTGCATTGTCAATAAAGAGAATGGCTCATGCCTCACATGCTCCAGGAGAACCTTGGCCATGTCCATCAAAGCAACCACACGGGCTTGTGATGTCAATACATGGTTCCTATAGTCTTCTTGGCACTTTTACATTAAGGGACTTCTTACCTTCTCCAAATGAAAGACTAATTTGGTGATACAACCTGTCCATTTGAGTCTCCTTGCCCTAAAAAATCCTCCTATTCCTAGCTAACCAAATTCCCCATATAAGATAACAAGAGAGATCTTTATGAGAAGAAATAGATCAATCTATAAACCATGGTTCCAAACATTCTAATATAGTTAATTTGTCCCTCTTTTTTTGGATATTATAACTACAAAGTAGATCCTGCCATACTACCTTAGCAAATGGACAAGTTACGAAAAGATGATCCACAAACGTATTTGCATTATGATACATTATACACCATCCAAGACCAATCTAGTTCCTTTATTTTACCATTGTACCATGGTAACATCTTATTTTCCAAGCAAGACATGCCAATATTTTGATTTTTAGGGGACTTTCCATCTTCCAAACCACTTTCCACCACCACAACTTCTCTTTTCCTAAGGCTTCACTTATTTTTGCATCATATCCTAACTTGGTCGTAAGCATCCCCAAGACTTTATTTCTTGATTTTAAGTTCCTCATCATGATCCTTCAATTAGTTCACATTGTGAAGGAAATGTATATATTGTGTCCACTCTGCAGCGTGATCTTCATATAATTTCAATTCCTTAGGTGATTTCCAAACTTGTATCCTTGTACCCTGATCCAAAAATCCTACAACATCTTCAATCCTTACAATACCTTTGTCATGGAGTAATATCTAAAGAGTATTCGACATTCTATGGCTTCCGCAACAACTGATCTAAGGGTCCTCTCCTATCTTCACTTTATTGCCTTTTCCGATATTTTTGGCAACCCAAATTCCTAATATTTTAAAACCTTTTACAAGTCCTTTTCATACAATTGATTCTCCTCTGAAAGACTTCTTCTCTTGTCTAATCCACTCCACTAGTTCTCGATTCTCCATATAATTATCCGTCATCACTTTCACCTACAATACATTATTAAACATAAGCCTCTAGAGACTTTGTGTAGCTAAAGCATGTCCAAAAGCATACAAATTTTTCAAGCCCCATCCACCATACTCCTTGGGCTTGGATATCTTTGTTCATACGACAAGAGGAATCCCCTCCATTTCTCGTCCCTATCCAAAGGAACCTGAAACACTTTTTTCAGATCTTGTCTAATATACCCTTTGGAATATGAATAATAGATAGCTAGTAGACTTAAACGCTGACTAAAACAGATTTCATCAAAATGAGTCTCACTCCTTGAGATAACCAACATGTGATTATGTCTTCTATATTTTTAATTAATCAGAGCCAATCTTCCTTTTTATAATCATTAGGTTTTAAATGAAAACCTAAATACTAACTCCTTTTTCTAGAGAGTCAACACTCATAGAAAAAACATTTCCAATCCTTCTTTCCAAATATTCACTCAATCCATTTACCAAAAAGCATAATTTATTCATATTGATTTCCATCCATGTTGCTTTGGAGAACATATCTAAAATGATTTTGAAATATTTATGTTACCTCAAATTTTTCCTAAAGAGAAATATGTCATCTATAAACAACAAAAGTGTAGCATTGATGTATCTAGTAATATATATGCCCCTAATAAAGCCTTTTGTTTTGGCTTATGCTATTAGTCTATTGAGTCCCTATGCTACTAGTAGAAACATGAAGGGTGACATTGGGCACCCCTACTTGAGGCCCCTAGTAGCCCTGAAAAATCTAGATGGAGAACCATTGATCAAAACTGCATAGTTAGTTGATTCAATACATCACGTAATCTAATTAACAGATTGTAGATTCAATCCTTCTTACGCAAGTACTAGTCTTAAAGATAACCAATTGAATTTATTAGAAGCCTTCAAAAGATTGAGTTTCATAACCACTGCATACTTATTCTTATATTTAATCATGTAAAAAACCATCATGTGCAATCCCAACAACATCATGGATTCGTCTATTGAAAATAAACACAAATTGTTCCTCTGAAATGACATTAGAGAAAGAAAGTTTTAGCCAGTTTTTCATTTATTTTGGTGACAATCTTATCAACCAAATTGCAAATAGATATTAGCCTAAAGTCTTTTAAAGAGGATAGATCATTCATTTTTTGGATCAATGCTATGAAGGTAGTGTTCATTTCCCCATGAATTTCCCATAAATCCTTGATTGCTCTACAACCCTTAGAAGGTCTCCCCCAAAAGATCATAGAAACCAAGGTATAATTCTTTTGTCCATCTATTAGAGTCATGGCTTTTTGACTTTTAAAAAGATGATTGGACAAACTTTAACTCCTCTTTAGTGACCTCGGCTTCCATGTTGGAATTCATACTGTCATCAAATAATATCGGGAACAATTCAACAAGCTTCATGATCTCTCCAAAATTTGATATCTCATGTAGCTCTTGTAACATCAAAACCCACCAGCTCTAGAATCGTATGGAATTCTTTCCCCTAAGTTGTGAATTTTGAAATAAATGTGTAACATTATCACCTTCTGCGAACAAGATTGATCTGCTTTTGAGCCTCCACTTCACCTCCTCCAATTCAAGGAACTCATTTTTTCCTTTGAGCTCTTCAGATTTTTCAAATTCCTCTTCTGAGAAGAACTGACATGAATTATACTAAAAAAATTCTTCCAACACTTCTTCTACATCCTTCAAGTCTTTTGTGATTCCTTTGATTTCTCCTTGGCCCAATTAACTACCATTTTTTTTCATATTTATCAAGTTGTTTGAGATCTAAAGCATAGCAAATGCTCCACTAGATACTTCATATTTTTTCCAATTTCTCAAAACAAGATTTCTAAAATTCTCATCCTTCAGCCAAGAGTGATTAAATTTAAAGGGGGTTAGGAATTTTTGGTCCATTGACTTCTAATTGTAGCATTATAAGAAAATGACCAGAAAGATCTTCGACTCCAACCCAAGATTTATATATGTTTGCTTCTCCCATAATCTTCTCTATTACAAAAGAACGATCAAGTCTTTTCAAAATTCCTAGCCTTCCCCTCCTAAAATTATGCCAATAGGGACCACTTTGTGTGGCTCAACATCAATCAAGTTTAAATCTTCGAAAAAGAATAGCCAGCAGATCTAACCTAGCTACTTCACCCCAGATTCCCTTAGAGTTTAAAGTCAAATTGAGGTCCCCTCCCACAATCACATTGTCTCTTGAAAAGGACTCCCGATCTTTTAGAATTTCCCAATATTGGATACTATCACTGTAAGGAGTTTACAATTTCACAATCCTAAAAAGTGTGTCTAAGCCTTTTGCCTTCCCTTCTAAAACAATACTTGCAAAAAGATAAGCAAAATTAATGGCTTCAAAATCATCATTCTAACCACTAACAAGACCTCCAAATATACCTTGTGCAATAACAACACAAAAATTCCACTCCAATGGGGAGGAGAGAATTTCTACGGCTTTGGATCCTAAACACACCGTCTCTTGGAACATAATAACATCGGGCTTATAAATTAAAACATCAGCTTGAGAGCTATCCTTTTAAGGGCACCCCTAACCCTCAACATTAATAGAGAATGATCATTATGTAAGAGGATTTGGGGGCTGATCTGCTCTAAGTTCCCCTTTGATAGTCAATTGCTTGAATTCTTTCATCTCTTTTGAAGCCTTTGCATTAGCTTTTTCCATACGAGACTTTCTTCCAACCAGACAAAGATTTGGTATCGTCATTGTAAGAAATCCTTTTACCCCCCTAACTTCATCCTATATGGTGGATTTTCTTAATCTTAATTTGTAGACTGTAACGTGACAGGTTGGAGATAGTTGTAGGAGGTTTACCCAAGCAAGAGGACAAACTACCATCAGAATTTTGGGATCTGACATGGATCCCATACGTAATAGGAAACACCTCTAGATCCTTTGATGAAGAATGTGCTTCCAAAGGGTGGGGTTTTGATCCACCCAACTTGAGGAAAATCTATGGAAGGTATTATTTCTTCATGTACTTCTTTTAATGGATTTGAAGGAGGCATAAATGAGAGCATACCTTTACAGACAACAACCAAATATGGCTTTTCAAGAATGTCCTCCTTTTCTAACGAAAGATCTCTAATGTGAGTTTGTTGCTTAGTAACCACGTCAAGGATGGTTGCATCATCTAGTGCCTTAAAGGTCCTATCTACTGCTTCCTCACTTAGTTCAATTGACAACAAATTCGAACCTTCTGACTTCCTTATCCACATTTTTTGCTTAGACTTCCAATTGAACCTTGGAACTCTACATTCCCACCACAAATGACCAACCTCATGGCATTTCACTCAATAAAAAATAACCTTCCAATAATCTAGGTTTTGAACTAACACCACATCCCCCCTGATGATTTCAAATTCGGCCAAGAGTCCATCCCTTACATCAACTTTGATCAAAACCCTGGCCATTTTGTTATCAATATAATCCCATAAATTTTCCTCCAATGCAATGAATCTTCCTATATGCTTGTCGATTAAACTCAAAACCTCCTCACTTCAAAGCTCAAGCAAAAGACTGGGAAACATAGCCCATAGATGTTGGTAAGTTCATGGATCTTCTGTAGGGATCAAACCCTAGTGTCCACGCTGTTAACACCAAGCTTGAGTGGCCCCATAACCAATCTTGCTTGAGAATCCACTAAGCATCCATCGTGCCTTTAAACTCGAAGACAAGCCAACTTCTGATCAGTAGAGGAAATTTGGGTATATAACCCAAATCCTTACTCCAACCCATGTCCAATCACCTCCTCAATGTTCTCAACAAATTTTCTAGTGAATCTACCTACCATAACCTGATTGTGTTATCTCTCCACCCTCTCCATTCCAACATCTAGCCCTAGCACTATTTGTACACTATCTTTCTTAATCCTAATACATTTTTCACTACGACTTGTCTTGGATAATCCCCAATCTTCCTTTGATTTTGAGTATTCCCCCATAGAAGGGGTCATAGGGATGATATTTGCATCCACTATAAGGACTGGATTAGATTCCTTCTGTCTCAAAATGCCCAAAGCATGACTTATAGTTGGATGAATTGTCAAGACATGACAATCATGATGATGAAAATTAAGATTCCCACCAACTACATGACCTCGATATCTCGGGAATTGATCCACCTCAAGGCAAAGACCATCATCTGCCCCTAATGGCTCAAAACCCAAAAATTGAATAAGACTAGTCACTTCCTCCTAAAAAGCTCAGGCAACCTTCTAGATTTCCACCACTTATTTAGGTGTTTGGAAAACTTGTGACGAACTAGTGAGGTCATCCTCACCACAATCTGCCATGTCAAGTTTAGAGTACAGAATCTTGCAACCCTAGAAAGAAATTAAAAAGACATAATACTATGGTTTTTTACACACCTGCAAAAACCCTAAAGATTGTACCTCCTCTATCACATCGATGTGCTCCTTGATACCACCGATGTCATCAAGATCCAGAGCTCCTTATCATGACTGAAAGCATGCTTGAATCTCACATGAATCATCGCAACCCTTTTGCAAGATGTGATTGAAAGTCCATTGTCATTGGCAAAACCAATTGCATGCACCAAATTGCCTTCTTCAACCAATAATAGTAGGGGTATTTTGTATACACGTTATATATTCCATATGTCCTATTAGTAGGTTGGTAGAATCATAGTGGGTGCTATAGTTTACTAGCCTTCATAAAAGAGATCAAAAGTACTTAGGTACTTATGCCACAAATTTCCAAGAATAATTTATGAAATTCAAGTGGTAGGGGAAGCATTGTAAGTAATACAGATCAAAATCCTTATATCACAAGATAGCTCGACTGCAACCTATAAAGAAAGAAAGCTTCAAAGAAAACCCATTTATATATCAAGGTCATCTAAGAAAACATCATATTGATGATCACCAAGAGAGATGAGATAGAAGAACTCAAAGACATTATAATCACATTTCAAACAACCCTTGCAAAAATTCAAACTCAAATCCAAAATGGGGACTACCCTCCACAACCGAAGATAAAAGCACCAAATAGGACAGAACAAAAAGAGAGAATTGCCCAAGGTAACTCTCTTCAAGAATGCTTCAATAAAAGAACATTTTTGAAGTGGGAGGCAATGTAACATACATATAATACATACAATTTATATACTCATACATTTATTGGTAATAACACTAGTATTAATATCAATATTAATAATTAACAGTCACTTAAGTGTTATAATTCTTTACCTTCCTGAGCCCCAAGGGTTAGCTAGAGCGATCATGAGCCAAACGTGAGATCTCTCCCCCCAAAAATGGGGAGGTCACAGGTTCAACTCTCTTCATGCTCGTGGGGTTAGGCTCTGTAATCAACGCCTATGGTTTACCCCGTCTACCATCCATGAATCACGGGGAAGGGCTCAAAGGGTTTTCTGCAAGATTATTCCTTAGGAAAAAAAACTTTTTACCTTCATGACCAATCAATGGGTATATACATAAAAAATTGTAAATTTTCATTCAATCATTATTTCAAGTTTTTCTCTTACTAGCATCTCAAACCAAGGTGGCAATTAAGCAACAAATAAGGGTAGCATGGAAAACCCATGCCTCAGAAAATGTGTTATTCATGAAAGTTGCAATTACCCAACCCATTACATGAATGCCTCTTTAGGAAATGTGTTACTCATGAAAGTTGCAACTCCCAAACCCATTATATGATGCTAGATACCATCTTAACTAGCTTTCTTTTATGATCAAACCTTTCACAACTTTCAAATCGATACAGGGTTTATTTCAATGCATTCAAACGATGATTGATCAAACAATCTAAAACCATCAGGCATTCATTACAAGGTACAAGTATGTCGAAGACTTGTATTGTATATGGCATGGTGTTTTCATTAAAACAAACATAACATATATGTTTATTTTCAAATTTCATCAGTTTATTACAGTGTCTACTTAACTTTTAAATTTCATGGTTCAATTGAAAATTATTCCTAGCATGACATGTTCACGATAAGATTTTATGTTTTGAGTTATCACGTTTACTCTCATCTTTGGATTTGTCATCATAAATTGAGTCTAAAATATATAGTTTTTGTTTAATGTTATAATAACTTATAAATAACCTACAATGGAGAATAATGTATTCCATGGAAATCCCAGTGTTGCATGAGAGATGCCCTTGTTTGTATGTTTGACCTTGCAAGGTGTACCATCTTGCATATAAGTTAGGGTATAATATCGACATAACATGCTGATGGCAGTGATACTGCTAAGCCAATGTTATAGTGTTTGTATACATCAATATCTTGCCAACGATAATCATACCTCAACGAGTAAATCCCATATTGCTTCAATGTACAACGAACTATATTTATCATACTCTATAACCTACTTAATAACCTCAAAACCATGTCTTAATCGGACCTAGCAACATATAAATAAATGAAAGCAATTAAGATCCTTCGAAAAACAAAACAATGTTTACAATACATACAAAGGCACAACACAATGATCTATATTGTAACTATTATGTAAAAAACAAAAAATAAAATTCATAGAATAATGTGTCAAAATTTTAATTGAGTTTCATTTGTTACATTAAATTGTTCCCTTTTTAACCGAATAATGAAATAAAGCAAATTTACCTGCCTAACTTGGATTACAAACCCAAGATTACCATTCAAGTACCATGTAAAAAGGTACCCCAAAATCAGTTTGTAGTAGAATAAACCAAGCAATCTATTTTTCTCCAAAGTTTGAGTAGAAGGGGACACAGAGATGAGGTTCATGAATGACAATATACCTCGATATCAAGGGCAGCTAGACAAGGGTATAATAAAATACTAAAATATGGAATTACTTTTTTAAAGATCTAATAAATGAATATTATCTTAAGGAAGGAAGGAAATATTTTAACGTCCGCAAGGCTAAGAATAGCCTATGGGACCGACCAACTCGCATGTTGTTTTTTGCAATTCAATCATTTGTTTGTTCAACTTGATGATGAGCGCCCCCAATTTTTCCACAGTCCCCTCGTTAAATACATCCCAAGATTTATCCGCCAAGACATTTGCATACCTATCCCTGTTGTCCTTCAAGGCTTCACACTCTAAAATGAAGTGTTTTTTTGTCTCCACCTTACCAGCAGTGCAAAAAACACATACTCTTTCTTCCCAAGCTTCTTTTGGCCTTTTCCAGCACCCGGTCTCACAATGGAGTTGATGGGAATTAGTTCTTAATTGAGCAATGAGAATTTTGGCTTTCCAAGATATATTGGCCCCTATGTATGCCTTTTGATGCTGATTGTAGGTAGGGTTAAACTCTTCAATATAATACTTTATCTTTCTCCCTAGCTCTTTATCCCAAGTTCGCTTGTGGAACTTATTGATAACAAAAGCTTTTATTTCTTTACTATTCGTAGGACACGTGCTCAAGCACATATCCCACTTGCTAAGTCATTTAATATTTTTCCGCATCCAAGTCTTCTTTCTTTTGGACAATATGTCACTGAAGACAACCTTAGGCCATCTACCTTCTTCCATTTGCTCAACTCTTTTTAGATATCTTATGAGTCTCACCATAGTGATTGCTTCAATAGAGGCCACCCCCATTTCACTTAGCATGATCTCGTATGGCACCGCACTCTCAATTTTGAACTTGCTTGTGATCATGTGTTTTTGAATCTTTTCTATTTGCTTCCATTGTAAGTCAGAGGTACTGCTGGCCCAAACTTCACAACCATAGAGAACAACCGAGATCACTAAGAGCCCAAAAAGGGTTTGCATAGTTTTCCATTCCCATAACTCTGCCTCTCTGCACCTATTTTGGATAGCATAAAACGCTTTCCAACCCCCCAGAGTTCTTTTTTTCTTGCAGCCTTCCCAACTCAAACTTTTGTTGAAGTCGATTTCGAGGTACTTGTAATCTTCCACTACTTCAAGGGTATTGTCTTCAAAGTAGAACTTATGTTGTTTATGTTTTCTTTTGCTAGAGAAAACTACCACTTTCGTCTTGCTAGTTTTTACTTGCATCCCAAATGTTCTACAAAAGTGCTCAAAGGAAATCAAGTGCTCTTGCAAGCCAAGAGCAGACTTAACAATCAAAATAAGGTCATCTGCATACAAAAGAAGCCTTATCACATACTCGCCCATGATGACGCTATCCCCGCCCTCTAGGTTTAACCACTCTTCAAGTTTGTCAATATATAAGCCAAAAAGGGTAGGGGATAATGGGCACCCTTGCTTGACCCCAATATCGCTTCTGAAACTTTCGGAGATACCATCTGATGTTCTGATTTTGACTTTGACCTCCTCATATAGCCTGTGAATAGCTACTCTAAGATGTATAGGAACCCCAAGTTCCTCCATTCTGTGCCATAGTTTATCCATGGGAACCGTGTCAAAAGCTTTTTTGAAGTCGACAAAGCAACAAAAGGCTTCCCCTTTTTTCTCCCACACTTTTTCAATGACGTGCCTTAAAGTAATACTATGGTCCACCGTGGAATGTTTAGGTTTAAAACCTGCTTGTCCTTTAGGTCTAAAACCTGCTTGTCCACTTGGGTGTTCCGTACAGATTTCCAAGGATATTTTCTAATGTCCTGGAAATTCTAGGGATGCAAATTTCAACCCCAACATGTCCATGTAGGTTGTGTAGTTTGTATTGGAAAGTAAAATATGCAGTATTAAAATTAACACTGATCCTCTTAATTCTTTATATGCTATGCGTTCCACGAAATTTTTGCTACTTAATATTATAATGGAATATTGTGCATATGTTCCACAGATTGATTTCTACAACCAGGATAGCAATGAACAGGATTCTGAAGTAAATGCAAAGTTCTTGCCAAAAATGGTTGACAACAATAACGTGCAATGCAAGAAGAGAGCCTTGTACGGCTAGATTTGGAAGTGTATCAAATTTTACCATACTATACACGGAAGTCTGATTGGTCAAAAACTTGCAATCCGTGTGCAAAGTGAGCTGTAGATATTTCATATTATGCATTCCTAGCTCTTAATAATTGGCTTTGTTACTTGCAAGTTTGGATAAGTAAAGTATCTGCTGAGTGAAAAGTTATCTTGATCTCTCGAACTGGATACATAATTTCCTTCGGAGCTAAACCTATTCAAACCTATTTCAGGTGAGTTTCACAAAAAGATTGAAAATCCCATCAATTTTTATTTCCTGAAAAATACAGATAAAAGACTTCTGCTGCAACAAGAGCACATATATCCATTCCATGAAAAAGAATCAACCGATGGTACATGAAAATTAGTATATGAAAATGTCCATAAGAGAAGCCAACTGAGGAGAAAATGATGCAAATACAATTGAACTGAAAAATGATATATACGAACGATAGCAACTAGTTGTACATTTGTGTCAAATTTACTCAAATTGAACTCTTTGGGACTTCAAATAGAAGGTATTTTATCAGCTGACATAAAATAATAATAAAAATAAAACTGGGTACCCTGCCTAGAGCAACTAACATGATGCTGAAGCATTTTCTCGTATCGATAAAATCATCATAATATACAAACCCCAACAAAATAAAAAGCCCAAGGGTACCACCAGCATCCAGATTAAATTCATCAATCATACTTGTACAGGGCATGGAATATTATTTGCTGAATGCGCCAAGCTGATTTCTGTACCATTTAATGAAGGGCCTTGCTGATTTCAGGAAACTTAGTGTGTTGCTACCCGTTGCATTTCACTGTGCTTTTCCAAGGTCTCCATTAGAAGAGGAGGAGCATATTGTGGGGTACCTTGATGCTCTTCCACATCTTGGCAGAAAGACATTATAATTGTATCAATAGCCATCTCCACCACAGCGAAAAAGAGAGAAGCCACAACATATCCGAGACCCCAACAAAACTGTAAATTGGGAGATTAATTAGCAGATCTCAAAGCGTAGCCTTACTTCCAGTGCAAATTTCAGAAATTAAAGAAAAAACTAAGTAAATGTATTGTATGCATGTTGCAAGAAGGATAACTCATTTTTTTCCTTATTTGTTGGGAATAGATATATTCTCAACTCACCAATACTGGAAACAATGGGGATGAGATCTTATGATGAGAAGACTTGTACTGATGTGTATCCAGCATGAGGAAAGCAAACAAAGCACATGCAAGGCTCACACACAACTTGCCCAAAAATAGCATTACATCTCCAATCACATTTACTGTTCCTATCCTCAGTATGTTGTTGACGATCAAACCAGTTGCCATTGCAGCAGATTTGCAGAAACCTTTGCCTGTGATAGCAATCTGTATAAAACCCACAGCTGTACCATAAGTATCTACTAAAAAACATGTTATTTTTTATATTACTGTTTACAACAAAAATGATAACCGTGGAAATGAAAATCTGCTAAAGAGAAAATGCCTCACCATAATATAAGCATTCCGATTAATAAATTTAATAGTCCATTCAACACAACCTAAGCAGCATTGAGTGCAACACCAGATCATTCTTATGCAGCAACCTGCAGGTGTAGCCTCTGCAAGTTTCAACTGGCGTCTGAGAGCCTCAAGCAAAAAGCGAATTGACTCTATGATTGCTACAACCAATGAACCCAACGCCATTGAACCAAGACTAAAACGCAGAAGTCTTTTTACAGATGAAACAACAGGCATAAACGGCATTTCCTGTGATAATATTTATAAGAAAAATTTCAGTATCCTCAGGCATGTTAATAAAAAGTATAAAAAGACTAATACTCTACAAAATCAGAGAAAGCCAGAACTCACAGAAGATTCCCCACGTGACCAGTAGTAAGAAGCAACTGCTCCAGCAATAACAGTGAGTGAACATGCAATTATAAATTGAGTCATCCAAAAGCATCCAAATATATGATAAAGGATGGCCAGGGCAATATGACGAGTATAATGAATGCTGTACCCACAACAACCCTCACATTTGACTTTGCTCGAAACAAGATCATAAGCACAGCAGTTGCCATCACATCCATTCTGACGAATCTCACCTGCACTGAATAGGTATAATGCTGCCGCTACCCAATAAATGTAAAAGACTGCAAGAATAATAAAAGGGAAAATAGGAAACACTATCAAAGCTCGTATTGCTCCAATTGCATTTGCAGCCACCTAACAAACATTTCAAACATCATCAGGTAAAGAAAAAATAATTGATTACAACAATTTAAACTATTTTCATCTGAAAAATAATCCTCAAAACCAATATATCATTGCAAGGTAGCAATTCAACAAGTTTGATAGAAGGGGTTGAAACCCTTAAAATTAATATATCATTGCAAGGGAGCATGCACTATTTCATAATTCTAATCAACTGTTGAATTATACTTGCCACAGATTATTCACCTGGCAAACTATCAATTTCATAATACTATGGAAAGATACGATGAAAACCAACATCAAAATTGCAATGGAGCTTCTCACTCTAAGCATTGATATTATTTTATTGTGCTCACAGACAACCTCCATGTAGACAATAGAGGTTGCCTTCTTAGGTAATGAACATCAATTGGTTATGCAAATAAATAACAGCATAGATGCAAGGTCATCAACATCGAGGAAACGGTAATCACATCCTTCCAACATAATATAAAAGTATTCAATATCAGAATTGTAAACACGCATGTATCATTCCATAAAACAATATATATATTTCAGCATCAAAGCCAATTAAGGAGCAGAATCCCTATCAACTAAATGGTAATCTAGCAGAGGATCTCCATGTACTCCAGAATCTAATTGAGGAAGACAACAGCAGGAGTGTGATAGAAGGAAGAGAGTAGTGTTGCCCCCGCAAAGTGATTAATGAAGAAAGAGTAGACAAAGCAAGCATAACGAGGCATGGTAACGAGAAATGTGAGGCAGCATACAGGAATGCCATCTCACCAAACCACATGGAAAATTGGGCAACTACAGCACAAGGGGATTAAATGAGCCATGATAGCATTAAGGAATGTATAAGGTACAACAGATTGCACTGCCGAAATCCATCTATCCTGCTGTACCATGTCCTGGGTTCCTGTTTCAATCCGTACAAGGCTTTTTTTCAATTTGCACACGTGTCTGTCTGTCATGTGTCTCAAATCCTAGTGGCTACTCCACATACACTTCCTCTTCTAATACACCATTCAGGAAGGTTGTCTTCACGTCCATGTTAAAGATTTGTACCTTGTAAGATGTTCCCCTTAGTGATTTTGCCTAAGTCACTAGGAAAAGAGGTCATGTCACATGGCTTTTGTATTAATGACTTGAGATGAGCATTAAATGCACTTTAGGGATTAAAGTGCACTTTAAGTGAAAAATTAAAAGGGTAGTGAAATGAAAATTTAATTAATGGAGAGAAAATGAATTTATCTCAACCATTCGTCTAATCCAATCTGGGCCCTTGTATTAGATGGCCTTTCACTTGACCAATACATTTTTATTTAAAGGAAAAATTCCATGTGAAGAGGCTATTCGATTTTTAAGAGAGTGAATGTATTTTCTGAGTGCAGGAAAAAATCACAGCAGAGAAGAAACTGGGCACGCTTCCCTAGAGACCGTACAACATTTATTACATGGCACAAATCCCAAGATAGAGATGGCCACAATTTTTCGATGCATAGTGCAGCTGCATTTATTGCAGAGGCAGTACAGCAGTCGTACCTTTTACAGAAGAAATTCTGGGCACGAAATTAGAGGAACAGAGACATGAATTTCGAGGTAGTTGGTGTGTACAGCAGTGTGCACAAATCCTGAGGACATATCAGCTGAGAGAAGGCACAAAAATTGAGGACTGTACAGTCCTCCTGTCAAGCCGTACACTGTGGTTGAGGCACGATTTTCGAGGTGGTTTGGTTGCACGAATTTCAAGGCAGCCCCTTGTCACTGTTTTCAGACGCTGTTGATGTTTGGGATGAGATAAGTTGATCTCTGAGTTTAAATTTTGCTGTACATTTCAAACTTGAAGAAATAAAAATTTCCTCCCTCCCTCAACACGTTTTCCCATTCTGGGTTTTGCCTGGGCAATTTGCCGAAAAATTCTGAGTCTTGATATTTCATGGTGTGCATTTATTATTAAATTTCTGCCTATCAAATTGATATTCATTCAGTGTTTCTAAGTCTGAAATTTTAATGAAAGTTACAACACCCTTTTATTACTGGGTTGGGCATTAAACTCTTACAATTTTGGCTTGAAACTGGGCTGGGGTGAACACCAAAAACTTTTAGTCCATCTAGCCTACCTTCCACTTCATCACTGCAGCTATCATAGATTCACAAGTATAGCTCTAATTGAAGTGTATCTCGCTACAGCTGCAAATTTCTCCTCATAGTCAATTCCTTCTTTCTGGGAGAAGCCACGAGCCATAAATCTTGCCTTGTACCTCTATAGTATGCTTGATTTCGTAAATCTTCTTGAATGTCATAGTTGAACAGTTGTCACTTGTTCTTCGAACAAGTCTCATCATTCTTCTCTTGTAGGTGATTGTAAACGATCTTTCCTAAAAGTCACATTCAGTTGGATGATTAGAAACACTTCATAATTTTCAAAACATTTTAATATTGACAAATTCTTATGCATAATGACATAGGTCACCCAGTCATGTAACTATCCTAGCCAATGCTTCAACACAACATTCATCCATATTCCGTATGCACACATTAACTTTCTAGATGCCTTCCATCTCTACCAGAACATACTATCAAGAGTGTGCATCGCTCCCAGCATGTCAGCAAAGAGGTTTCATTCTAGACCAGCAACAATGGCCCATGGAATGTTGTGCAGCATTATAGGTTGCTTGCCCATCACATGCATATAAAGATTATACTATTCATTAATCCTATGCATACACTATAACATGCATAATGCATTTCCCGATTCTAGATACATAAATATGTACACAGCTGAACAATAACATTTAAACAATTAGATATACAAGAAATGACAATTCAATTACTTATCTTTGTTTGTCTGGTTGGCTCCCTCTTGATCTCTGCTTCCTTGCAAGTTCTAAGGCTTGATTAAGTTCTGAACTTCTGGAACTTGTAGAGACTTCAACCTTGGTCTTTATGTCCTCTGGATGCACTAGATCCTCTTGGAGATATCCGTATAGTTTGGAAAATATCTTTTGGTGTTCTTTGCTAAGTGTACGTCTTCATGCTCAAACAAATTCTTTATTTGATTCTTTCCTCTGCTTATATAGGCACTAATTACAACTGCATATTCAATAGTCTTTCCTTTTGGCCACATAAGGGCTTGGCCATCAACAAAAGCAACTCTATATCCATGTTCTTCTAGTGTTGATATGACGAGGAGGTTCTTCTACAATACATCTTTCATCTTCATAAGTTTTCCGGAATTCAATCTTGTAGGAGGTTTCTCCTACTCCTTTTATAGAATACTGATAATTATCCCAAGCTTCACCTTATGAGGTGAATCCTTCAAACTTGTGGGACAATACATATTCCTCTTCTCTTGAACAATCTTCTCTTGCCTTCTTCTAAATAGGTTCATTGTCATTTGTAGTATGAGCATGATACCTCTTATTCTTTCCTTTCTTGATCTAAACTTTTGCATGAGAACGATTCCTTGCAATGTGTCCCAATTTCTAATAAGAGTGGCATCTAACTCTTAAGTAATCTTTCTGGGACCTATGAGACTTATGATACTTCTTGGGTTTCTTGTGAGAATGATCTTCCTTCTTGAACTTCTATTTCTTCGTGTGTGCTGCTAAAGCTTGATTATCATCTTCACCCATCCTTTCCAATCTAGCTTCTTCAATTTGATTTCCAATAGCTTCGAGTTGTTCTTGATCTGAGAGACCCTTGTAAAGCGAGATTGGATGGTCTCTAAAATTTGCATTTTCACATTCTTGAGTTGAGTTCTCAAGGTCATCTTCTGGTTGATGTTTTTTCCTTCAAATAGCTTGGTTAATGCATCAAACATTTCCTTGGGAGTCTTCAAGGAAGAAACACGAGGAATCAAGTGATCCTTGATGGATTCAACAATGATCCTCTTAGCCCTAACCATGTTCTTCTTATGTCTTTCTTTGTCTTCTTCTCCCTCTGGCTTTGCGATCATTTCCTTAACATAATTCTCCAAGTCATTTTCTTCTAGAATGAGCAACACTCTGTACTTCCATGCTTGGAAGTTATCTGCTCCTTCAAGCTTATATTCAAGCTTGATATTGTTTGATAGCATGCCGATCTCAAATGGAGATAGAGATTATAGAACTTACCAATTGAGATACTCACGTCAAGTACTAGCTACAATGTCCTTTCTTTTGAAATCTGCTAACCTAGGGTTTGTTAGAAAACCCCTGATTTTTCAACTTATGAATCTTGCAATTCTGATCCAAGGAAGAGGTGCGCCTCCCCAAGGCGAGTTGAGCAATGGTATTCTTCTTTTGATACTATGGACAGAACTGCGAAAAAGTTGATGCCCTATATTTTCTCGAGCAGTAGTGATAAGGCCAAAATTGAAAATCCTTAGATCTGGAATCTTCTTCCATAGGAAGGTGCACCATCCTAAGGAGAGTTGGTTTCTCCTCGTTTTCAAGCTGACCTGTGGAGGGAAGTGCCCGAAATAGGAAGCCCTAGTTTTCAACTTCCATAAAATACAGCTACACAATGGCTTCTTTCAGGATGGCTCTGATACCATGTTAGTTTTTACACTTGAATAGTAGTTATATTAGATCTTTAAACAAATCTACTATATCAGAATAATAAGCAATAGGATCACTGGAAGAAAGACAAGCACGACATAAAAGAGACAAAAGTTTCTCCTTTGGGAAACCCTTAAAGGGAAAAAAACCCCAACACTCCTTCAGTATAGATTCGTCAGTAAGTACAATGTCAATCTAGTATAATCCCGAATATAGATAAGATAAGAAACCCCAAGAATAAGATGTCTTCAATGCAACTACTCTTCTCCCAAGCAAACTTGTTCTTCTCTCTCTCTCTCTCACTAGTGAACTTGCTTGAGTGAGTGATGTGTATCCAAATGAGAGGTGCGCCCTCTCTATTTATACTTGTCACTTGAGTGACGTTTCCTTATGGGCTCGACTTCTCAACTTCATTGGGCCGACTTCTCTAAGGGGACATTAAATAAACATTATTTAATGTTGCTTCTGGATTCTTCTTAGCCGACTTTGCAAGAGGGGTTTACATTGGTTCTTTATGATCAATTACAATAATAATATTCTCTGAAGGAAGTACAATAATAATACATCAAGAGTACAAGAAGAATATCTTCCGAAGTTATACAGTCTTCAACAATAACATTGTTGGCCTGAAGACTATTCCAAGACCTGGGGTCCCAAAAACAAAAACAAAAACAAAAAATCCACTTGGTTTATCATATTCGGACTAATGATTCATATGTAATTTCCACTTTATATCAATGAACTCTGATGCAATGTGCATGTTTTACTTTTTAGTTTGTAACTTTAACTTAGTATGTTGGACTTTATAGTGTGTTATTGTTGAACAATGAAAATGATTTGAATTTAATGTATTAAATAATTTATAATTATAAAAAAATTAATATATATATATATATATGGCAACTTAACTTTATAATAAAGTTATTCCTAACACAGATATTGGTGTTTATTGATAATTGAAGATTATTATGATTTTTAGTGATATAATCATGCTGTCATTCCACCTATGCTTTGACACCATGTTTGAGTTGTGACTCTTACTATAAATAACAATGCCCTATAATTATCAATACGCCCCAATAAACACCAATAGTATGCAAAAGGGTTGGAAAGCACCCAACTATTATAAGAGGAGCTTATACAATCTAATGCATTGCTTGTGATACCTACTACAAATGACAAAATGAGTGTATTTATGCTCTTACACTCATAAAGGGTGCATCCAAGTGTAATGCACAAATTGACTTAGGCTGACACAAAATAGATAATCAGGGACCAATTAACCATAATGAAGCCACCCCAAGGGTATACTGGGCTGCAAATTAATTTTACCACCAACATCTCCCCATTGGCCCATAAAGTTTGTGTAACAAGCATAATAAGACAAGGAAATCGATCTGGAAAAGCAAAATCAGCTAGGGGCATGTGCTTATCATCCATATGAGACCATATTTTTGCATAAGAAAAAAGTAACATATGTAAATATAGACGTGCTGCAAGATACGATCTACTAGATTTGGTGTGACATTAGAATAATTCGAAACATGGAATGCCCAACATAGAGTTCAAAATAATTATTGTTATCTATACTTGAGGACAAAACCTTTTGAAGGGAGTGGCAATGTAACAAACATAATAATTTAATAATAGTAGTTAGGTTTTATAAAACATCAAAGGGTCACACACCCCCTCGCCTCATGACCAGTTAATGTATATTTATTATTTATACATCGTCACAAGGCTCATTGTAAACATCATTCATATTATTCAATATTAATTACATATTTGTAGATATATTCGATCAATCTTGTAATAAACAGGGATTGGTTATTCCAGTTTATTGGAAACACAAGAAAACATCATAATTCCTCCAGAATAAGCCATCAACCATTGATGAAGAGGGCATAACTAGATAAAAATTTATTCCATCAATTGATCACTCAAAGAAGCACCATATGAAGGAGCTAGAATTATGCTTCGAGCACTTTCCCTTCAATGCCAATTACTACATAGCCAATATCTAAGAAATCTCGATGCAAAAACTTGAGTTCCTCTCTGACATATAAAAGAACAGTTATAGCAAAATAATATGTTCTTGGGGGCCTTCAACATAGTCCTTTTTGGCTCTCTGAAAGAAGGTAGAAAAATCAACAAGTTCCTTTCTAGGACTCATAAAAAGTCAAAAACATAGTGGGTGGAACAAATTAGAAAGGATTACTCTCCCTTCTTAATAAAATAACACCTTTAGACCTATTAAAATAAAAACTATATATCAATAATAATGGAAAAGTTAAAATTGGAGAAACTAAACATAAAAGTGGAAATGCTAGTAAAGGGAATGTATTTTTCCCATTTGTAGAAATTGAAGGTGCCATCTTTAAGTCAGTTTAAAATTGAGGACCAAGAGAATACTATCACCATTAATTACAACAATAATGGGGTATCTTTTACCTAGATTTCACGTAAAGAAATTATTGTTCCTTTTGAAAACTGGTTTAAGCTCATTAGATATTTTGTTTATTCATTCTACATTATCTGAAAGATGAAGCGTTAGAATGGTGGAAAAGTGACTAAGTCTATATCTTCTAAATTCAATCAAAATTCTCAGATATGCATAGGCATGTAAAGTTGAACCAAAAAAAGACAAATTGCCTTTAAAAAATGGTCTCACAAAGTTTCAAAACTGAAAATCTTGAACATAGCAAGGAGAATCTAGATTTAAAAGTAAATTCTTTATATAATAAAATCGAAAGGCCAGTAAATTATTTATATAATAAAATAAAAAAACAAGTCTAATGAGAAAAATAATTTAGAAGAACAGCAGATAACATAAGATAAGATAATTTTATTAATGTCCAACAAATGACCACAAAAGTAGGTCAATGGGACTGTGCCATACCATGATAGCAATACAAATTGGGAGCCCAAAATTAGCTCCTATAAAAGCTAAAAGCAGAACTCAAACCTAACCCTGACTCCATAACTGGGGAGTTGTTCTCGAAGAAAAATATACGAAGAGAGTTATGAAGAGAGCTAATCCAAGAAAGGAAAATTTATAAAGGGAGTGGATCTGAGATCTGTGATGCAAAAATGGCAAAACTGTCACTGTCATGGGGTACTAGAAACAGTGGAAGCATTAAAAGTATCTCTCCTACCATCTAAGGCCGACTGGAGGAAGCATAAAAGAGTACTCTATCTGGAGGAAGAACTCGAAGAAGAACTGCAATGGGTAGTGCGCCGCTGTCTGGAGGAGGGAACCTACTGCCGCATCCTAGATGAAGTCGTCCGACTGACAAGATGGGGTCAAAATGGTTGTCGTCGCTAGTTTTGGGCAGAGGTAGAGGTGGAAAACAAAATGAAGTCCAATCTTTGAATCAAGACATTTGCTCACTTCAACAACAATTAGAAATCCAAGTAGAAAAACAAAATTAGCAAAAAGAAAAGAACCTAGAAAGTAATGTCCCGTTTTTGACAAGCAAGGGAATCAACACATGACTGATGCCACATAGGGACGAAAGAACAATATAAGCAGGGACATGTAGTCATCAGTGAGAAAAATGACCACTTAAGCAGTATCCAGTGACTTGTGAGGTCTAATTCAAAATGCATGCGACATGCATCATTAAAGTTGCATGCATGCGTAAGTTAAGTTGCATGCAAAGGTCAAAAGAATTATAAAAGAAGGAAAAAGCAATTCACTGGGTATCATTGTTATTATTCATCTTTTTGGAGACAGGTTTGAGAGCTCAGTGAGCTACTTAGGGTTTAGGGTGGATTGCCTTAACCTAATTGGTTTTGGTGGTGAAATCTATCCATCCTAGCTAAGTTCAAGGATACCTAAGCCTTATTTCTGGAGAACTAGTTCCTGCAATAACTTTGCAGGTAAGGGTGAATTACTGTAGCAGCTTTCCAAGAGTGAAGGACGTGCTTCCTACAGCAGTCTATTTGTATAATGAGCTGGGGAAAATTGTAGTAAAAGAGAGTGCACCAGTCTGCTCTTGGAGGGCGTATTTATACTTCTCTTTCAGCTGGGTGTTGGAGAGGGTATACTCAGCAAATCAAGGTAATCAAGGCAAATCAGCCACTGTAGCAGAAGGACAAAACGTGGATAATAATTATGATTGCATTGCTCTGAGTTTCCCTTCGAAGTGGATTCATTTCCATTTCCCGATCCCAAGCAGAGAAGGGAAAGTCACTGTGTGGAACACGGGTCTATATATCTCAAATAGGGCGTAATATTGGAAGTATTTACTATCATTTCACCTCAGGAATCTTATCTCTCAACGCTCAACAGTTATCATTGATAATTTGCCCAAATCGTGATCATCTGAGCGGCTGTACAGTGATTTCATGATGCATTAAGCTACAGGACAGAGCTGGAACAAGTACTCAGTTATTTCAGTATGCATTGGATCTGGTCTATGTGATTTACGATGGCTGTAAGTTGATACTATTTATTGTTGACAAAGTCCTCTTCAAGCTGGGCGTTTCCTTCATCTTTGGCAGTTATATTCTCTACCATTCAGCCCATAAGTGTGATCTAGTTGACTGTACAATCTTGGGAAGAATCATTAATTATCTTCATAAATCAGGTCAGAAGTTTGTGTTGTTTCAGACCTCTATTCTTGTTTGTAATAGTCATCTTTCACTTGAATAAAATCTCAGTATCCTTCCTTTTTTTTATGCGTTCAATATAAAACATGAGAATGGGGTTTGTGTTGACATGAATTGTGTGGGAATGCTAAATGGGCTAAACTAAACATGAGACAACTATAAAAGTCAAATTCAGGTTTGTGAAGTAAGCTACAGAAGTAATAAATTAGGCTTGGCAAACACCATAGCAGCCTCATGCCTGTTGGCACACTCATCCATGACATTTGCATAGTCAGTTCATCAAGGGCAGTCTTTCAATGATTTGGGGAACCTTTGAGTCATAGTTTGGGGTCGGTATATTACATAGAAGCAAATATTGAAAATATACCATGATCAAGACAATTATTCATTTTGGATAGAATTCACCTCCCTTCCGGTGGACATGCATCTGTTTGTTGAATTGTTTGCCCATCGGTTGGGTAAACTACTTATCCGATATACATAACTCCTTTAAAGCTTCTCTAAGGGTTTATAAGGTGGACCTTAAGTGGAAGCTACCTACCTTTATTTCAGTGTGCATTGTAGACGGCGTCAGAAAACAGAAAGTTAGATATTTGAACCTCCTAAATGCTTGCTTTGCATGTTAGGCTCAAGATCATCTAATTCATCATTGCCATTGTCATCAACAAACACTGAGAGAGAGTAAGGGTGAGGGGATGTCTCCTTCAACTCCAGGCTCAAGTATGGGTGGCACCTCTGTGGCTTCAAAGAATGGGTTTGCTAGTGGGGTTTTTGCTTGGTCACATACTAGTCCAGGGGGGCATGCTAGAGTAGGTAGCGGTGGGCTTGGCTCTGGTGGTTTGGCACTAGATTTGGGGGTATCAATAGGGGAGCTACAGTTTCAAGTGAGAATGTCAGTAATCTAGTTTAAGTTTAAGCTCAAGTGTCGATTAGGAGGGTCAAGATCTCTAGGAGGGGTGACCGCAAGAATATTGGTTGTCAGGATCTGATCGTGGCTCCCAATTCTTCACTAGTGAGTGGACAACCCAAGACCCTCAATCAAGAGACTCTAGGATATAGAATGAGGCATAGCGTATGGGTAGTGTCAGCATAGACATTGAGCAGGGGTGGCAAGTTAATGTTAAAGAAATGTAACTGCGGAAGATAATCTATTTTGTATTATTATTATTATTTACCCCTTCCAGAGATGTTGTTCCTCCGATTAGGGATGTCATTGATGTATTTGGTCATGTAAAGTCTCGAGGTAAAACCTCCATTGTAAGTTGGGTCAGTAGTACCCACAAAAGTATTATTAAAATGTATTTTTGAGTCTTCCAAGGCAAGTAGGCCCTAAAAGCAAGGAGAAGTCATCCCTGTTGGGTTATTAGGCCTCTCAGCTGATTAGTATAAATAGGAGAGTCACCTCCCTCATTTGGACAAGTTGTGCAATCAAGCAAGTTCACTAGAGAGAGGAGAAACAGTCCATCTGAGGTGAAGGAAGCTGTATAGTCTTATTTCTTGGGTCTTACACTGTACTCGATTGAAGTCTATATCGAGGAAGTTTTGCTGGGTTTTTTTCCCCACAAGGGTTTCCAAAGATAAATCTGTGTTCTCTTTTCTGTTGTGCTTTTTGTTCTTTCAGTGATCTTTTGTTTTGACGTAACATATTTGAAAAGAAAACTTAACATGGTATAAAAGCCAACCTGAAAGAAGACATTGTGCAATAGCTCATCTCGCAGTCCAACAAGCTAGGGTTCACTATTTTGGGCACCTTCCTCCACAGATCAGCCGAAAAAGAAGGTCCATTCAACTCGCCCTAGGAGGGTGCATCTTTCTGTCAAAGCAGTTTTCAATTCTGAGGATATTCATTTTTTGACATACCAATACTACTGGGAGAAACTAGGGCATCAAAATTTTCAAGGTTCCATCTTCAGATTCCAAAAAAGCAATATACAATCTAGCTCGCCTTGGGGAGGCGCATCTTTTCCTCCACTCAGCTCTACCAGTGATCTCCGCAAAAAAATTAGGGTTTTCCAGTCAAACCCTAGGTCATCCTGAAGCTAGTTCCAAAAGCAGTCCTCAAACTAGTATGTACTATCTCCTATCTTTCCATTTGAGGTTCTCATTCATTAAAGATGACAAACAGTACCAAGCTTGTTGAAAAGCTTGCAGGAGCAGAGAATTTCAGAGCATGGAAGTATAGTGTCATGCTCATTCTTGAAGAACATGACCTAGAAGGATACATCTAAGAAGAGGTCAAGGAACTAGAGGGAGACAAGTCAAAAGCCAAGCACAAGAAGGATATGATCAAAGCCAAGAGGATCATAGCTGACTCTATCAAGGATCATTTGATCCCCCAAGTTTCTTCAACTAATACTCCAAAGGAAATGTTTGATGCACTAACCAGCCTGTTTGAAGGGAAGAACATCAACATGAGAATGACCTTGAGAAACCAACTCAAGGGTGTGAAGATGCAAAAGGCAGAAACCATGCAGTCATACTTCTCTAGAGTATCTCAAATCAAAGAACAGTTAGAAGCCATTGGTGACATGGTAGAAGAAGTTGAAGTTGTGATGACCAGTCTAAATGGTCTTCCAAGAGAATGGGATTCCTTCATCAGAGGAATATGTGCTAGAAGAAAGCTAACCAAGTTCAGCAAGCTATGGGAAGAATGTGTACAAGAAGAAGGAAGGTTAGCAAATAGAGAAGAAAAGTTAAATGAATATGAAGATCAAGCTCTAGTTGCTCATACAAATAATGGAAGAAACAAAAGGAAGGATCGAGGATCTCCTACAAGAAGATCACAAGAGTTCAAAGGATTACTCATCTTATGAATGTTACACATGTCATAAGTTAGGACATATTTCCAGACATTGTCCACTTAACAAAAACAAGTTCAAGAAGAAGAACCGAAAGTTCCATGCCCATGCAACCGAAGAGAATGAATTAGATGAAGAGAAGACCAAAGAGAATGAAAACTCTAATGAAGAATATTTCTTGATATCATCCCTCATAGGATCAATCTCTCATGGAAGTGATACTTGGCTCATAGATAGTGGTGCTTCCAAACATATGATAGGTCACAGAGATTCTCTCTCATGCCTCACTCAGAAAAACTATCCACACAGAGCAACTTGGAGATGACTATCAATATCCTATCAAAGGAACGAGAGAAGCCTCTTACAAGCTGAAATTCGGTAAGTCCATGAAAATGAAAGAAGTCTTATATGTTCCAGGTCTAAAGAAGAATCTTCTTTCTATATCAGCTTTAGACAAGAAAGGCTTCAGAGTTTCCTTTGTAGATGGTGAAGTTCTTATGTGACCAAAAGGAAGAACTATAGATGATGCAGTTGTAATAGGTGTTGAAGAAGGTGGAATCTACAAACTAAAAGGGCATACACATTCAACTTTCCCAGCTAGTATCATCAGTCCATGTGAACTATGGTATAGAATACTTGCTCATGTAAACTACAAAGCATTACCAATTGTGAGCAAGATAGTAACATGTCTACCAAAAATCCAAATCAATCATGAAGGGGTATGCAAAGGATGTGCTCAAGGGAAGAATATCAAGAATTCATTTCCAAGCAGTAATAGTAAAGCAAAAGGGATCTTAGAGATTGTCCACTCAGATGTGTGCGGACCAGTGTCAACTACTTCCTTAAGCGAGTATGTCTATTACGTTTCTTTTATTGGTGACTACTCACGTAAAACTTGGATATATTTCTTGAAAAGGAAAGATGAAGTATTTGAAAAATTCAAAGAGTTCAAAGCTCTTGTGGAGAATCTCTCTGAAAAGAAGATTAAGATCTTAAGATCAAATAACGAAGGAGAATTCACTTCAAATGAATTTAAGGACTACACCCTATAATCATCAACAAATGCTATGCAACCAAGTCCCAAAAATAACATAAGATAGCAGAAATAGACCAAAAGAGAGTAATCCATGCCTTAATAATGAAGAACAGAGATAAATAACAATCCTCTTCGAGGAAGGAACCTCCTTACACAATATACTTGTGTACCTAAGACAAGACAATATACAATGCTTACTAACATGAGAATATCTCCTTCCTATATATAGGAGACAAAGGTGTGCAATAACAACTAATAGACCCACTAATAGACCCAAGCCTACATCAATAATATGAAATACACCACTAGATAGGGGGTAAAATGCCACACTATAAGGGGAATTGTGCCCAACATTTAGGGCTTAACAACAAAATGGAGTAGCAGAAAGGAAGAATAGATCTATCATGGAAGCAGTCAAAGCCATGATCCATGATCAAGATCTACCCATGCATTTATGGGTTGAAGCAGCAAAGACTGCAGTCTATGTTCAGAATAAATTATCCCACAGTTTACTTGGAAACAAAACTCCAAAAGAGATGTTTACTGGTGAGAAGCCTGAAGTCAACCACTTGAAGATATTTGGTTGTCCTGTTTACATACATGTTCCCAAAGAGAAAAGATCAAAGTTGACCCCTCAGGAAAGAAGGGAATATTTGTCGGATATAGTGATCAGTCGAAAGCATACAAAATCTATATTTCGAGTTTCCGTCAAATTGAGGTTAGCAGAGATGTCACATTTGATGAAGATGCAGCTTTCAACAAATACAGAAATACCCATGCAGATGAAGTTTATGAAGAAGAGCAAGAAGCTCCCAAAATCATAGAGGCCAATAAACTACCAATTAGAGATGATGAAAAAGAACCTACACTAGAAGATCATGACATGGAAGAACCTCAAGAACCTATAGAGACACCTCATGAGATGATCTCAACAAGGAGAATACCAGCTTGGGCTTGTGATATAATTCAAGAAGAAGAAAGATATGGTGCACCAGAAGGAAGCAAAAGACCAAGACTCCACTCTAACTATGTAGCATTAATGTGTAACCTTGTTGATGAAGAACCTACATGTTTTGAAGAAGCCTCAAAGTAGAAGGAATGGATGGATGCCATGATCGAAGAATATCAATATATCTTAAAGAATGACGTTTGGGAAGTAGTGCCAAGACTGAAGGATAAATCAGTGGTCTCTTCACAATGGATTTTTAAGACAAAGCATTCGGCTGAAGGTAGTATTTAAAAGTTCAAAGTAAGATTTGTCACACGAGGATTCTCTTCGAATGAAGAGATTGATTATGAAGAGACTTTTGCACCAGTAGCTAGATATACCTCAATCAGAAGTTAGAACCATTCTTTCTTTGGCTTTCAATATGAAATGGAACTTACATCAAATGGATGCAAAGGAAACCTTTCTAAACGGTGTCAAAGAAGAGGAAGTGTATATTGAACAACCTCTAGGTTTTGAGACACATGATAAGAAAACACACGTGTGGTAGTATATGGATTAAAGCAAGCACCCAAAGCATGGTACGAAAGAATTGATGGCTTCCTGATGATCTTGGGCTTTACCAAAAGTAAAGCAAATTCCAAGCTTTACTATAAGGTTGAAGATGATGGGATCATTATATTACTATTGTACGTAGATGATTTATTTTTGACAGGAAAGGAGAAGCTCATCAGTGTATGTAAGAAGAAGCTTGCGACAAAATTCGAAATGAAAGACCTTGGCATGATGATGCATTACTTCCTAGGTCTTGAAGTACGGAAGTTCCCAGATGAGATTTTCCAAAACCAAATATGCAGTTGAGATCCTAAAGAGATTTGGGATGTTGGATTGTAAGGCTATGAACACTCTGATGGTGACAAACCTGAAGCTCCTGAATGATGACTCTTCAGAAAGAGTAGATGTCACACTATATAAACAGATTATCAGCTCACTAATGTATTTGACAAACACAAGACCAGATCAACGTTGTCAAAACCGGACCGGAACCGGCTAAATCGGTCGGTCAACCTAGTTTCAGGAGGTTTCCGGTCAGAACCGGGCCAATGAACCGTTTTGGGCCGGTTCGATACCGAACTGGACGGGTTGGTCCACAAATCGCCCGGTTCGGTATCGAACCAGTTCAAAACCAGTTTTCTCAGCAAACTGGTTGGTCCGTACCGGTCCATATGGAGGCTAAAAAATGTGTTTTTTTTTTTTTTTAAATTAATTTTTTGATTGTTGGTTGGGGGGGGTGTATCTGGACACCCAAAAGACACCTCATTAACCTATAAAAAGACCCCCACCCCCTTTCTTTCACTCACACTATTCATTCGAGTGTTTTACAGTATGTGCTTGAGTGTCTTCGGATCTTTGAAGTTTGATTGTGCTGATTGTTAAGGGTCTTAGCATTGGTTCCTAGGATGATTGGAAGAGGATATTGAAGGAGTATTTTGGAGAATTTGTGGGATGAATCTCTTTGGAGACATTTGCATCAGATTTGGAGCATTTTGAAATTTGGAGGCACTCTTCAAGGTATGTAAAAAGGCTCTAAATGTGCATTGTAGTCTGTATTCATTAAATATTGTATGGAATAGTCTCTTTAAACTTTGATAGCGTTGTTCTTTTCCAT
>LPNX010864556.1:63971-120201 GCA_001517045.1 Pseudotsuga menziesii | reverse complement strand
GGGGGGGGGGGGGGGGGTATAAATAGCCTGAAACCAATGTTACAAACATCGCCGATATATCAGCAACATCGCGATATATCGCGATGTCAACTCACTGGCGATATATCGACAATATATCGCCCCGATATTTTCCCCGATTTTTTGGCAATTTTTTCCCGATTTGATCGCGATATTTGGCAATTTTTTCGAATATATAGTAATTTTTTGAATTTTTGTATTTTTTAATATTTTAATATTTTTTATTTTGCCGATGTTTGCCGACATTTTCACCAATAAATCCGATAATTTCTTTTTGGACCCTCGACGATATATTCGCCGACACGATATTTGTAATATTGGCTGAAACAACACTTAGCTGGTACAAGGGGGAATGTAAGACCATGCCTCAAAGTCCCTGATGACTTGAGAGCTGAGATGCTTGGTCTTCTTGAATCTTAATAAGCTGAAAAATACAAAAACAAGACGGTGCAAAGAGAGATAGGGAGAAGTTGTAGCTTTGATTTTCTTGAGAAGAACCCTAGTTTTCCCAACCCTGCCCATGATCCTTATACCATTCCTAGGGAAGAAAATGTTGTAGTTGGTGGTGTTGGTAGTAGTACATCCCAATTTAAAAAACCCCATGGTATCCTTGAGTCTTTGTTTCAACCCCGCACTACCCCTGGTGCTCATCCCACCATTGATGCCAAATGGAAGAAGGTGGAAAAGGAGGCTGCTTGGGAATGCATTGCTAGATGGTGGTATGATGCAAACATACCTTTCAATGCTTCAAGGTTGATATATTAGCAACCTATGTTGGATGCTATAGCTTCATGTGGTCCAGGCTTCAAGGGCCCTAGCTATGAGGATATTAGGGGGCCACTTTTGAAAAATGAAGTTGAAAGGGTATAAGAGTACCTCATAGAGTTCAAAAACTCATGGAGTAAAATAGGGTGCACAATCATGTCTGATGGATGGACTGATGCAAGAGGTCGCACCATTCTTAACTTCCTAGTTGCTTGCCCAAAAGGGACTATGTTCCTTAGATCAGTGGATGCATTTGATCAAGTGAAGGATGCACAATTACTATTTCGTCTTTTGGATGACGTAGTTGAGGAGGTGGGGGTTGAAAATGTAGTGCAGGTTATCACAAACAATGCCTCCAACTATGTTGCAGCTGGAAAGTTGTTAGAGGACAAACATCCCACCATTTGGTGGACTCCATGTGCAGCCCATTGTTTGGACCTCATGCTTGAGGATATTGGAAAAATTGAGTGGGTGAAAAAGTGTGTGGAACAAGCAAAATCTATCACAAGCTACATTTACAACCACTCATGGGTTTTGACCCTTATGAGAAAATGCACTGGTGGAAAAGAGCTTGTCAAGCTAGCTATCACAAGATTTGCAACAAATTTCCTTACATTGCAGTCCTTGATTGAGCAAAAGGCAAACTTGAGGAAGATGTTCTCTTGTGATGAGTGGAATGCATCTCAATGGAGCAAGAAGGCTGATGGAAAAGACATTGTTAATAAAGTCTATGAGAAAGCATTTTGGAAAAAGGCAGAGGAGATCGTACTTTTTAGCCAGCCTCTTGTGAAAGTCTTGAGAATGGTGTATGGTGATAAAGCAACAATGGGGTTTATTTATGAGGCCATGGATCAAGCCAAGGAGGCAATAAAGGAAGCATATGAGGGAAAAAGACAAAAATATCTTCCTATGTGGAAAATCATTGATGAACGATGGAACAGACAACTTCATTGGCCTTTACATGCTGCAGGCTATTACTTGAATCCAAGGTAACTAATTTCAAAGTTTTTAAGTTATATTACTAAATTTTAATTGCAAAAGTTTATCATTTTTTTAATGTGATCATCTTTTTTGTCTTGAATCTTCTGAAGGTACCATTACACAAAAGATTTTGAAACAGATGGGGAGGTAAAAGAAGGATTATATAAATGCATTGAGCGCATGGTCTCTGATCCCAATAAACAAGATGAAATACACAACAAGCTCTTGCATTTCAAAGAGTCTTGGTATCTTCGACCTGGCTACAGCCGTACGAGGTAGATCAAAAGATCCTCTAGGTAATTAATTACGAAGTAAATTTTAATTCATTGGAATTTTTTTTGAGTTTGTGCTTAAGTTCATTTGCTAATTTTTATTTTTCCTTACATGCAGCATATTGGTGGCAACAATTTGGCAGTCAGTGCGCTGATTTGAAAAAGTTTGCAGTTCGAATATTGAGCCAAACATGCAGTGCTTCTAGTTGTGAACGCAATTGGGGTGTTTTTGAGCGTATACACACCAAGAAGCGCAACCGTTTAGAGCAAAAACGATTGAATGATATGGTATTTGTTCAGTACAACCTTAGGTTGAAGCGCAACCAATTGCAGAACAAGACCCCTGAATCGTGTTCCATTTTCTTAGAAGATGGTGATGCATCAGCAAATTGGGTTGTGGAGACTCAACCAACAACATTTGACAATGAAGACCTCTCATGGCTAGATTTGGACTTACTTCCACAACAACAAGATGTGGGAGTTGATGTTGGACATGTGCCTTCTGAACCAGGGGAGTCAAGTCAAGTGGCCCAAGCTCAGGCACCCCATATTGAGGATCAAGATGTAGATGATGGCTCAGAGTCTGAGTCTGAGGCCTTTGATGAGTCTGATCCTGAGGATTCAGATGATTAGATTGTTTAGTCTTTGACTCTAGTCTTTTGTATAGGCCATTTAGCGCCTTTTGTTGATGTATTTTGATGCAAACATGGATTGCACTCGATGTTAAGTGCTATTTTGGTTCTATGTAGTATGACCTCTTATATGCTATATACATAAGAAAATTTGCATATTTTGTGTATAATGGTTTGAATTCACATGGATGCACATGAATATTTTTTAAAAAAAATTGAATATTTTATGTATTTTTGGTGGACTGGTTTTATGATCCAGTTTTTAACCCTGTTTTTTACCAGTTTCAGTCTGGTTTCGGTTCTGAGGGTCCACCGGTTCATCCACCGGTTTGGTTTTTGTAACTTTGGACCAGATATATGTTTTGTTTTAAACACCTTGAGTTAGTACATGGTGGAACCCAGACATGTTCACCTAATTGCAGCAAAACATGTGATGATGTACCTAAAGAGTACATTGGAATGTGGCCTCACATATGCAGTTGATCGTGAGTTCAGATTACGTGACTACACTGATTTAGATTGGGCAGGTTGTTGAAGATAGAAAGAGAACTTCAGAATGTTGTTTCAGTTTGGGATCAAGTGTGATCTCATGGCTTAGTAGAAAGCAGACCATTGTTGCGCTCAGTACAATAGAGGCTAAATACATTGCAGCATGTTCAGCCTGTAGTGAAGCAGTATGGCTTCACAAGTTATTGACATGATTGTTTGATACCGAGATGGATGTAACTGATATCTATTGTGACAACCAGAGTTGCATCAAGTTGACAGAGAACCTGACGTTCCATGATAAGTCAAAGCACATAGAGATAAAGTATCATTACATTCGAGATATGGTGCAGAGAGGAGCCATAAAGCTCCAGTATGCTCCTACAAAGGAACAAGTTGCAAATGTGTTAACTAAGCCTCTGTCTCATGCAAAGTTTGAATATTTTAGAGACAAGCTTGGTATAGTCTGAAAGGACCTCCTTGGAAAGAGGGAGTGATGATGAGATTATTATTGATGATGTGATGGCAGTGCAGAGTCGAGTACCTATAGATATTACTGTGGTCCTACATTCATTTGTGGACGTTGTGGTCCTGCATTCATTTGTGGACGTTGTGGTCTTGCATTCACTTGCGGACATTGTGGTCTAGCATTCATTTGCAGACATTGTGGTCCTACATTCATTTGTGGATGTTGTGGTTTTCCATTTATTTGCAGACGTTGTGGTCCAGCATTCATTTGCGGACGATGAGATTCCAGCATTCTTGATGCTATGGGTGATTCTGCATTAATTTGCAATGTTTTGTTGTGTTTGTATGTGTAGAGTTGCAGGTGATGCTTAGGATGAGGATACCTGAGATGATTTGATGTGATGTGATGTGATGCTCACAATGATGCAATACTTGTGATGATGCAACGAGATGTGATGGTCGTGATGATGCGACGAGATGTGATGCTCGTTATGTGCGATGAGATGTGACGCTTGAGACGATGCAATGAGAAGTGATGCTTGTGATGATGCGATGAGATGTGATGCTCGTGATGATGTGACAAGATGCGATGCTCTGTGATGATGTTGTTCCACGGACGATGATGATGTTGATGTAATTGTGAAAACTTCCTATGGCATATAGAATTCCCAGTCAGTTGTACAAATGTATCGTTGTGTCATAGAATACCTTCCTTGTTAAGAGGGAGTGTTAAAGAAATGTAACTGCAGAAGATATTCTATTTTGTATTATTATTATTATTTACCCCTTCCGAAGATGTTGTTCCTCTGATTAGCGATGTAATTGATGTATTTGGTCATGTAAAGTATTGAGGTAAAACCTCCATTGTAAGTCGGTCAGTAGTATCCACAAAAGTATTATTTAAATGTATTTTTGAGTCCTCCAAGGCAAGTCAGCCCTGGTAGGAAGGCAAAGTCCGCCCTATTGGGCTATTAGGCCTCTCAGTTGATTAGTATAAATAGGAGAGGTGCCTCCCTCATTTGGACAAGCAATGCACTCAAGCAAGTTCGCTAGAGAGAGGAGAAAAAGTCCATTTGAGGTGAAGGAAGTTGTATAGTCTTATTTCTTGGGTCTTACATTGTACTTGGTTGAAGTCTATATCGAGGAAGTTTTGTTGGGTTTTCTTCCCCACGAGGGTTTCCCAAGATAACTCTTTATGTTCTCTTTTCTATTATGCTTTTTGTTCTTTCAATGATCTTTTGTTTTGACATAACATATTTGAAAATAAAACTTAACAATTAAGTCCTTTAAGTAAAAGGTGATCTCTCCTCTTGCACATTTGGATAAGAATATTAGTGAGATTATCCTACAGTAGAAGTCCTATAAGGATGCGATACTCCAGTCAATGGATTCTCATATTCCTTCAGAGGACTTCTTGATCAAAAATTGTTTCACTAGCCTTGGGCATCCCTTTTTGTTGGAATGAAGCTCTCCCTACTATCATGGAGCACGAGAGGGATGCCAATTCTTAGCTACAAACAGTGTCAAAGGGGTATTGTAGAGATTCTGGTCGAAAGCGGTTTTCTTGTAGGAGGTCAAGTCATTTGGTTTTGAGATTAGAAATAGGATGAATTACTGTTGGAATGGACCTTTCTAATCATTTGATCACTGTTAAGGGTGTGGTGGTGTGGCGCTTGTTGTCTATTCCTCACTGCAAACCCTAATTGTTGTGTGTTACCGGTTGAAATGGCAGTCCAAGTCGCCGATAAACATATGAGGGAGAAGTGACCACTATCACCTTAGTCATTAGTCCCCAACTTCTTCGGAAGCCTAAGCGTCCTAGGGGAGAGCCCTATTTTGACTCTGCAAAGACACTAAGACAAAGTGTCCTCTTTCCAGATTGTTAGTGATAAGTGCCTAATGGAGTCTGAAAAGGTGAATAAAAGGAGGTGTTGTTATAGTGGCGATATGTCCAAATGTTAGCCAACAAAACATATGTGTAATCAAGTGCAAGTACAAGCATTTGTCACAACCCAAAAACTTTAAGTGCAGTAATAAGTACAGCATGAATTTTTAACAATAATTCAAGGCAGCAATAGCCATCATCTCATTAATATGCCCACTTTGAAGACAATGTTGTATTGCAGCAATATGATCACCCATAGGTATGCCCTATTTCCCAAATGTAAACGACAGGGTGCATGCGCAAACATCATATAACACATTAGTACAGCAAAATGACTATGTGCAAGAGAATAACAACATTAAGTATTCAATCATTCATTATAGCAACATTAGTAAGTGTGATTAGTAAATGGCAATATAATCAATCAAACCATAAATTCACACATTCCCTTGTATCTATCTTATATCAAATTGAACCAGCGATTTCTGTGTGCATGCAACTTGTTTTAGCCACATGTATTCAGTCCACTATTCAAGTCTTACAACCATGATTCAACACACTAACATATAAGTCATTACTTACAACAGTGTTTACATCAACATTTCAATATCATTTCTGAACAGTAACATTTGAATTAACACTTAACCAACTACTTTGCAAAATGTGTGTGAACAGTCCCTTTTACGAACTAACTCTTTTCTTTCCACTGTGTAGGTTGAGGGAGATTTAAAGAAACCAAATGGAGGGCTGCCACTGTAAGGGAAGCCCTAAGGTAAGGGTATAGGTCACGATAGTTGAAGGAAAAGGAGGTACTGCTATAGAAACAATGATCCATATTTATGTGAGAACGAAATGAAAGAACATATATATAATCATAAACGCGGACATTTTGCAATGAAAATAGAGATACATTAAACACATATTCTATTAAATGGCAGAAATAGAACAGACTGTAATACAACAACTAGAATGGTGGTAGCTATCTCTGAAAAGAGATGTGGCTGCTACACTTGTCTGTGCCAAGTTGAATACAAAATGAGGCCAAATGGGCCTATTTATAAGAAGAATGAGGGCAAGAACCCCAAAAGTCCAAAACATAACCCTAGAAGATGAATCGTCATAAAGTTTGCGGCCCCAAGGTGGTAAGTTGAACCGTCAACTTCTCGGAGTCATAACTTTTGCATACGATCTCCGATTTGGGCGCTTGATAGCCCGTTGGAAAGGTCTATTTGAGCTTTACAACTTTCGACTGGGGCCAAATGCATGCCGAGGAAAGACCATTTGACCCCTCAAATCGCCAAAAAACGTTGTTTCGGGCCTCAAAACGGCCCCGAAAGTTTGGGACCCGAAAAATCATAGAAAAATAACTAGGGGGTACTATGCTTAGCCACCCCCCAAACTTAATTACCATGGCCTTATTTGATTTTTTCCTTCAAAATCAAATAATTTAATTTTTCACCCTAGGAAATTAAATTAATTTCCTAGGAAAAAATATCTTGTCTTAACCAAAATTGGTCTAACTTTCTAACCCCTTGTTAGAATGATATGAGACTTGAACCAATGGTTTAGGGGGTGTCATAGCATTTTCATTTGCATTCATAGCCCCTATTACAAAATGCCAAGGTTCAAGAGATTACATTATTACATCAAAACTTAATTAATTAACCACCAAATGGTAAAGTTAATTAATTAGGAAAAATCAAAATAAAAGTTAAAATCCTAACGAAATTCCACAAGACTACAATATATGGCTAGCATGGTCATGGACAACAACTTGAAACCTTGGCCATCTCATGGGCTTGATTATCAGAATGTCAATTCACCACTTTGGAGGATTGGTGAGTAAAAAACCCAACCAATTAAAATTGTTAAATGACAAAATCAATTGGAAGGGAAAAAAACACTCGGTGAAGGGGACTTCCCTGATAATAAATTCCATGGTGACATCCTTAGAGGAATGACCCATGCTGACATATAAAGTTACATTAATTATCCCACATAGGGGAGCGGACATTTCGTGTACAACAGGGCAAATTGCCCTGCAGGAGTGAAAAATCAATAGATTTTTCTATGGTACAAATGCACAATAATGTACATCGAAAATGTACATGAAGTTGCCACCTAGTCGAAATAGGTGGGCAACAAACCTTAGAAGAGGAAGGTTTGCAGCCTCCTTGTGTGGTTGATGTTAATTCTATATCTTTACCTCAGCCTATTCCTAAAGAAGAGTTCTGCATTCAAATTCCTTTTGAGTTTGAGCATTCGTGTAACCTTGAGGAGGTTGAACTTGTTTCAAAATATGTCCATATCGCAGCACCTTTTGCCCTTATTGCTAATCCTTCTTATCAAACTATTAACCCTCATGTTCAGCCCACTGCTTTTCAAGTCAAAATCAGAAATAGGATGTTTAAGCCTTTAAGGTTGCCCTATCACCTTAACCCTTATCCGCTTGATTTCTTTAAGTATCTTCCCCGATTTTCTAGAGATGATCATGTTACAGCTGAGAGGCACTTAGGGGCTTTTGAGAACTTCCTTGATCAGTTTGAGATAGTTCATGATGATGTGATTATGAGGATATTTTCCAAAACTTTGTTTAGAGATGCTACTACATGGTTTAAGGGTCTGAGAGCTGATTCTACTAACTCTTGGATCGAGTTGTCAAATGCCTTTTTGAAGCATTGGGGTGAGAACAAATCTCTTGATTTGTATCTCGCTGATTTCTATGCTTTGAAGAGAGAGGAAGACGAAACTTTGCCTATCTTCAATTGAAGATTCTACAACACTTATCATGATATGCCTTTGGAAATCCGACCCACAGAGATAGCTGCCATGATATATTATGTGATGGGACTACATTCAAAACTTGCCCTTCTTCTGCTAGAAAGGAAATCTTCATCATTAAGCATTATGTTTGAAGATGCTTTAGAGATGGAGGAAAACATTTGTGCTTCAAGGAGAATCCCAAAGCAGTTTGATTTTGAAAACCATCATTTACCTGAGCCAGATAAATATCAGTATGATTCAGATTTTGAACAGGAAGATTATGAGTGTGCAGCAGATTTGGAACAGCAACAAACATGTGAGCTCATTTCAGATTTAGAATCAAATTCTTCAGTGTTTGCAAAGTACTCCCAAGACAGGTATGAATCTGGATTTTATGATCAGTTTGCAAACCAGGATGAGCCTATGATAACTGATGATTGTATAGGCAAATATATGTTTCCAATTAATCTTTATTCATATGATGTAAACCCTGTTTTATCATCCTATTGTGAGCACTATTCTCAAAAGGAAATTTTAATGATTAATGATCAAGATCTGATCATAAGAGAACAAGAAGGTCATTAGTTTTTCAGCAGAGAAGCAGTCATTTTTTAGCAAGGGTTCTGCGTGGATCAACATGTTTTTGATCTTGGTTTCAAAGAGCCTTCATGGACTCATACTTTTCAGAGAACCTGAAGATTTCAGATTTCCTTAGATTGCCATTGTTTATGGGTAAGTATGGTTTCCTGAATGAGTTCTTATCACTGCTGTTACATTTCAGACATCGGCTGCTAATCAGTGATAAAGATGAGTGTTATCACCCACCCTGTAGTTGCCTGTGCGAGGTGGATCCAGGATGGATGGTAGAGGGGCAAGCAACTAAGGGGTGGAACCACGACTGCCTAGACTCCCAAATGGATGGTTGTCACGCCAATCAAGGCAGCCTTCACTTTATGTTATCCTAGTCCAAGACAACAATGGGGGAGACCCGGATCTGCTCCCGACAGGAGAGATCAGACCTAGACACCAAAATAGATCAAATGGGGCTTTAAGGTACGTAAGGTGCAAGGTAAATAGAAACCCTAGCTCTAGGGTTTAGGTACTAGCAACTGATGGAGATGACCACTGTCTTGGGAAACGTAACTGTGACAGGGTAAGCAAGGACAGAGTTGGGACTGTCTAGTACCAAGGAGACAAACTCAATGAAAGGTAAGTAACTTGATTTGTAAATGAATGTTGGCAAAGGAAATGGGAGTGAGGTCAAGTTAGGGCTAGCTAGGAGATCAATGCCTTATGTGCATTGGGCAATGGAGTCAGCATCAACCCAATGTTTCAGTGAACCCACCTGGGAGATACCTTGATCTATGGACCTAGAAAGGAGTTAGCCTGGAAAAATCAGGTTACAGGAAATCCAGCTCAATGGAGGGCTAGCGCTAAGGCTTAGGGAAGTAGATATGCAGTTCTAGGGTCACCTGGAGACTAACAACTCAGCGTTGAAGGAGAAATGAGGTCAGCGTAACCTGATCTACAAACCCAAATCAGAAAATCAGCAGAAAAATCAAATCTGGAAAAGTCAAAATCTGATGAGGGGGCTAGGGGGCTTGAGTATACACCTTAGATGGATTTGGATTCTCTGAGTCTAATGAGACAGTTTATTTCCAGTTCTGGGCACTTATAGATATGATCAGGCTCATTCTGCCTCTCTGATGCAGTTTTTATTCACAGGTTGATATGTTTGAGCAGGGAGATGTTTTAGTTGGATCTCCTAGGGCGTTGTATGGGCATAGGAGGGTGCAACCACTTGTTTGTACCATTGTACCCCCATACCAGAGAGCCTGGTGGGCTCAGTTTGACAACGCAGGCAACCTAGGAGGTTGTTTTGGCAGGATCACGTTTCCTGAGGCAGATTAAAAAATGATTAAATGGCTATTGAAGAAATCGATTTGGGCTACTGAGGTAAAGAAATGGCATGGGATGAATCACAATGATGAGACTGATGTCTTCCACACCTTCTCCAGCAGTTGTAGCACCTGATTGGGCCCACACCTATTTTTGGGCAATTTTTATATTATTTTTTGGAGCTTTTGGAAGGCTCACGATTTCCTCAAGAAGGCATAAAGTCAAAAAATTAAATTATTATATTATTTCATTGTGCCATGGGGACACCCAGAGAGAGTTATTCAAACACTCCTTGGACCCACCATGTGCTTTCATTTATTTCTTATTGAGTGGGTTACCTTATTTTGGGTGGTTTAGTCCACTATGGTAAATTATGGTTATATTGATCCATGTGTTGTATGTTGAGTTCATCTCAACCATTGATTAGAACATTTCATCTTTTAATCTTAGCCACTCGTTTTGAAAGTGGTTAGGATTCGGTTATGATTGTGGTTCTCTCATTTCTATTTAAAGGAGAGAGCTTCTCATTTGTAAGGGGTCTTTGGCTCTTGGATCTGAATAATAGAAAGACCTTTTTGTGGAAATTTGTTGGATCTGCTTTGCATCTGATGTTCTCAAATGGTGATTGGATAATCTTCAACTTCCTAACATTGTGGAAATCCTTGTGAGATCTATATTTTTTGCTATCACTGTTTTGTCTACAAGAGGGTGTTTTGGCTGGAGTGTTTTTGCAGGGGGACCTCAACTTGCTCAGTTTTTTTCGTCTTGGATCAGGGGGTTTTCATTAGTTTCATTATGATCTATGATTAATTCGTATGATTAATTCGTTTTACTTTCTTGTAGCATTTGGTTTCTTTATCTTGTATTGGCAAATCTGATATTGTTGACGTTTGCTCATGCAGCGTAGGGGGCTCATTGGTGGCTTGGAGCTTGCATATGCCATAGAAATCACTTGGGTTTTCCAGAATTGATCGGGATAGCAAAGATCATCACTGTTAAAGACTTCTACAAGCTTTTCTAGGTAAGTCTCTTCTTTTCAGATTCTATTCCATTGTACCTTGCTTTACTTCAAATTTTTCTAAGAACTCCTAAAATACTAAAACCCTAAAAAGCAATAAATCTAGGAACCGTCTGATCTTTGGCCAAACCATTTCTAGGTTTCATAGATCGGGCCTCCCCTTCACCAAATCAACTGCAACGCTGGTCAAACTCCTGCTGGTTTGACCTAGATCTGATTTTTAGCCAGAAAACTGCATAACCCCCCACTGAAAATTTGACCTGCTAGGGTTTTGACTTTTTTCTGAATTCTAACTTCACAGACGGATAGATCGGGTCCCACACAGTCCAAATCACCCTCAACGCTGTCTAGATTCTTGGCAGTTTGACCTAGATCTGAGTTTTTGACTGAAACAGCCCTAATGCCCTCACTGAAAACTGGACTTTTACGGAATTGACTTTTTCTGAAATCTGACAGGCTAGGCTAATAGATGAGGACCTGAGCACTCCAGAACACCCCCAACGCTGAGCTAGTTCCTTCTAGGTTTCCCTAGATCTGAAAAAATTGGTTTTCAGCCTCCTAGCCCCCTTCATTAGATTTTGACTTTTCCAGATCTGATCTTTACTGAAATTTTTTGACTTGAGTTTGTAGATCAGGCTACCCTGATCCCATTTCCCCTCCAACGCTGAGTTGATAGCCTCCTGGTGGCTCTACAGCTGCAAATTTGCCTCTCCAAACCCTAGTGCTAGCCCTCCATTGAGCTAGTTTTCCTGTAACCTGAACTTTCCGGGCCAAATCCTTTTCTGGGTCCATAGATCAGGGTATATCCCAGGTGGGTTCACTGAAACGTTGTGTTGATGCTGACTCCATTGCCCAATGCATTGAAGGCACTAATCTCCTATCTCTAGCGCTAGCCCTAAATTGAGCTTACTCTCATTCTCTTTTGCCAACATTCATTGATAACTCAAGTTACCTATCTTTCACTGAGTCTGTTTCCTTGGTACTAGGCAGTCCCAACTCTGTCCTTACTCACCCTGTCACAGTTACGTTTCCCAAGACAGTGGTCATCTCCATCAGTTGCTAGTACCTAAACCCTAGAGTTAGGGTTTCCATTTACCTTACACCTTACATACCTCAAAGCCACATTTGATCTGTTCTGGTGTCTAGGTCTGGTCTCTCCTGTCGGGAGCAGATCTGGGTTTCCCCCGTTGTTGTCTTGGACTAGGATAACATAAAGTGAAGGCTGCCTTGATTGGCGTGACAACCATCCATTTGGGAGTCTAGGTAGTCTTGGTTCCACCTCCTTAGTTGCTTGCCCCTCTACCATCCATCCTGGATCCACCTCACACAGGCAACTACAAGGTGGGTGATAACATTTTGGCGCCGTTGCCGGGGAGGTAGAGGCCTACCTTGGTTCAACATACCTCACCTTTCCCTACGACATATCTTTTATTGGTGAATTACTTGTGTGGTTCACCAGGCGACTCCACCCCGCGACTCCACTGAGGATCGTACCCAACATATTAATCTTAAGTTCTTAGAGCATACCATAAATCATAATGAATTCAGATGTATTTCTGAGGCACATGAAGGAAGTAACCAAAAACATGATTGAAAATACAAGACAAATAAACGAAAGGGAGAGATGGAGGTCAGACTACGGGTATGAAGATGATCTCAAGCATGACTATGGGTATGAATCTAGTTATCACAATCTTTATGATACCCACCAACTTCCTCACCCATGCAACAAAGATTTCCCAAACATCCCGAGTGGACCTGTAAGTCGACATGAACCTAAAAGTCAGTCCCAGTCAAATCCTTATAGCCAAGTAACCCGAGCTGTAAAAAAAAAAGACAGACAGTCTCCTTTTGAGTTTTCTGAAATACCAGGAGCACCTCATCCTATGCCAAACAATTACACTAGGAGGTTGCCCCAGTTTAGTGGAAATAATGATGTATCTATTGAAAGTCATTTGGACATTCTCTAGGATTACATGGAATCTAGAGGTGCAAACAATGAAGATGTTTATATGCGAGCCTTAGGAGAATCCTTGCAAGGGGATGTTCAACTATGGTTTGATCATTTAGCACCAGGATCCGTTACTGGGTATGACATGTTCACAGATTTGTTAATTGATAGTTGGAGTAGGAACACCGATGATTCTTTAGAGTGTGAATCTAGCAATGATTATAATCAGTATATTGGCAATTTGCTTTCTCAATTGGATCATTCCTCTCCTGAAATGTTCCAAATTATGAGCGTGCCTGCAATCCATAAGAATGATACAGAGTACTTTAAGGATAATGTTTCAAAACCCCGTGCTGAAATTAAGAGGGATATCAATCAAGTCATACAAGATACTTTGTTATTATTACCTGAAGTAGTCACAGAGCAAATCCTGGATTTGATCCGTGGAAGGGAACCTGATCACCATCAAGAAGCATCCATAGTTGAGCCTTCCATTTGTGAGTCCATTAAAGAGCCTTTAGAAGAGGAACTCCATAGTCATTGCCTAATAGATGATAATTTGAGTTAGTATCCAACCTATCCGAATCTGGATTTATACCTTGATCATATCACTGTAAAAGAAGAAAAGGGGGAAATTAATAAAACTTACGTTGAAGAGCAATCATGTGGTCATATTGTAGTTGAAGACCAAGTTTGTGAGGATAGAAATGAACATAGTAATGTTTTTCCTTATCAAATGAATGATGATGATCATTTATCCTCAGCTGAATGTAATGAACAATCTCAAGAAGAGCAACCACATGATGATGATATAATAGTAAGCGAGATTGACCTAGAACCTTCTTTGTCACATCTTTCAAACTGGAATCTGTGTCCAATAATTATCAAGAGCCTCCAAGGAATGATTCTTGTAATGTTTTTACTATTCCTCGTCATATTTTTTATCAAGGTGATTTGGTTAAGGAGATTAATCATAGTGAGTCTAGTTCTTGGGATGTTAGTTTTAATCTTGCCAATTTCTCTAGCAAATGTCCCATATCACATGGAAGATTGGTGTTAACATCTTAAGGTAATCCAAATCAAGCCTTAATTTGTCAATCCACCCTCCCATCCCAATTTTTCGAGTCTTCTGGTATGGGTTTGCCTTTTAATCAAGTTGTTACTTTCGAAATCTCTAACCATGATTTCAAGCATTATCACGAAATTGGGGAAAAGGCACTTCATGTCTCTTCTCAGTCATCCGTAATGAATAAATTTTTTCAATTTGTAAATCTGTATTATGGATGGTTGGAGAAGGTGTATAAAGATCAATTTCATATTTTCTCCATTTTTAAGCAACAAATGGGCTTGATCTCATTCATAGTTTCATTGCATTACAACTTGTCTCCATTTGATTCTCCTAAAGTGAATAGAATTGAATGTCCTAGTAGGGTAGAGGAGGAAACAAAGAACTGTTTGGAGTGGCCGAGTCATGAATCATATTGTCTTCTTCCATCAAGAAAGAACTTGCATACTCTTTATGATCCTATCAGCATCTTGTTAGATGAGTTTTTAGAAAGTAAATCTCATCCCTGGCATGACTTCATTTCTCTTTATCCATACCTTTTTTCGATTTTCAAACAACAAGTTATAATGGATTCAATTTTCATTCACATTACTTACAAGCCATCTTCGACTTGTTGTATCATTGGCTGCAAAGAAATCTCAATAGATTCGTTCAGCAAGTGGTTACATTGGATTTATGATTTTACTTAACACTTGTCCAAACTGGTTAGGGTAGAGTAGGTAGGACCAAAATAAGCCTTTCCCGGTAGTAGTATAGAATCTTGCTTTGTTGTCTGAAGCTCACCTTTGAAGCTCTTAGTATAATTTTGTTATCCTGCAAAATAAAAAATCAAACTTTTATAGAAAGTTGTGGTTATAGATTAGATTTATTTTCTACTTTTCAGTTTCATGCATCTTTATTTTCAGTATTTTATATATTATCCACATATTGTTCTGACGACCGGTCTGTGAGTTTGGTATAGCTCTGGACATGTTGCAGGTAGTCAGGTACATTCTTGGTAGCGGTTGCAGAGCTGGATGGATTGATCGAGGATGCGAGAAGCAAAGTGCGAGTACCAGAGATTCTGAGGTTCTCAAGCACTCTTTTCAGTAGAGCACTTGTCCCAGCTGGAGCCAGATGTTATCACATATATAGTAGCCAGGCTACCATATTCTATTTTTCAGACACAGTACATTTTTCAGCCAGATCTCTTACATATGAGATGCTGAGATGAGCATTTTTTATGGATCATGTTTATATTAGTGAACTATTGTACTCTCCCATGTCAGAACTGAGTCTCAAGACACTCAGATTTGAGGACCAATGTAGCCATTTATGTCATTACAGAGCAGTCATTGATGCCCAGTTTTATATCAGTTCTTTCACATTGGATAGATGGTGTCTCAGATGGATTATATTGCATGATTATGACTCAGCTTTTTATATTGTGTTATGGTTATTATTGCTCTTATATTGTTTTTTGTGACATGTAGTAACTTGTGGTATCATGATCTGGCGGTCATAATTATATGGACTTGAATGTATTTTGTACTATGTATTGATGTCCCTACTTAGACTTGGAGGTTCTTGATCTATACTCATTGGTTTTAACCCTCCTTAGGGAGAATAGAGGTAGTCATTCCCACCATTGTTTTGGCTTGCTAGTTTTGGCTCCATCATTCATTGTCTCCACCCATCCATTACCTTCCAGTTTAGTTTTCAACCCGACTAACTTCTTGACTTATGCATGGAGAACCTTTTTCCCCGCTAGAACTTTTGTTGGACAAACCTCCCTGTTTATATTGTGTCTCGGCTCTGAGTTGGTGACAAAACTTGCCATTGGTGAGTTGGATTGTATGTCTAAATCATTCTGGTCGGTTGTCCCGATGTTTGGCACTGTGTAGAACTCCCCTAGTCACTTGAGATGTTTTTGGCTAAAACTGAAAGCTCATGTACTACCTGTATTGAAAATATTGAATATGCGCCCATGGAAAATGAAAATTATAAAACTGTGTTTCTTAACATATGTAAAGAGGGAAAGAGCAATGAAATGCTAAAATACTCCTTGAAGAGTATAAGAAAATGTCCAAAAAGGCAATGTTTAAAAATATGTTGTATCCAAATATTGCTGACCTTATGAAAATAAATATGTCCCAGATGAAAGCTGCGATTAGCTATGCTTTTAAGCACTGGTGAAGTCCCGAAGGGTCATATAGGCCAAAAAGGCCATGGAATAAAATGATGGTCCTAATGAACTTGGATCAATCTTGATGTAGTCATGATGCCTAAGTTGAATAAGCACTCTCTAAACAACTCACCCATTTGTGAGGCACTGCCATTCCTTGTGTTGTTGTTTGTTCGACATTGGTTATAATGAGTATTCCCTTTCCATTATCCAAAGTGTCATGATGTTAAGTAGGAAGTCATCATTTGCCTTAGCCTTGACAATTTCATCCTTCACCCTTCACTAGCAAATTGGAAGTGAGTATAGTCTTGAAAGTCTAAGTCTGAGTAATAATAAATAAAGCCTTATATATGTATTGGTTGGTGTACCGCCAGTGAAATAAATGCTACTTGTTGTGATTGTTACTTAAATGAGTTGTAGAGCATGTCTTAGCCTTTTACACTTGCAGCAGATGGATGACAGTCTGAGTTATTATTGGTGTCTGATTAGTTACAGATGGTTTATTGGATATGATTGACAATCAGATAGAGACCTATGAGGGGTATGAGTATACACCTTAGATGGATTTGGACTCTTTGAGTCTAATGAGACAGTTTATTTCTAGTTCCGGGCACTTATAGATATGATCAGGCTCATTCTGCCTCTCTGATGCAGTTTTTATTCACAGGTTGATATGTTTGAGCAGGGAGATGTTTTAGTTGGATCTCCTAGGGCGTTGTATGGGCATAGGAGGGTGCAACCACTTGTTTGTAACATTGTACCCCCATCTCAGAGAGCCTGGTGAGCTTAGTTTGACAACGCAGGCACCCTAGGAGGCTGTTTTGGCAGGATCACGTTTCCCGAGGCAGATTAAAAAATGATTAAATGGCTATTGAAGAAAACGATTTGGGCTACTGAGGTAAAGAAATGGCATGGGATGAGTCACAATGATGAGACTGATGTCTTCCACACCTTCTCCAGCAGTTGTAGCACCTGATTGGGCCCACACCTATTTTTGGGCATTTTTATATTTTTTCTGGAGCTTTTAGAAGGCTCACGATTTCCTCAAGAAAGCATAAAGTCAAAAAATTAAATTATTATATTGTTTCATTGTGCCATGGGGACACCCAAAGGGAGTTAGTCAAACACTCCTTGGACCCACCATGTGCTTTCATTTATTTCTTGTTGAGTGGGTTACCTTATTTTGGGTGGTTTAGTCCACTTTGGTAAATTATGGTTATATTGATCAATGTGTTGTATGTTGAGCTCATCTCAACCATTGATTAGAACATTTCATCTTTTAATCTTAGCCACTCGTTTTGAAAGTGGTTAGGATTTGGTTATGATTGTGGTTCTCTCGTTTCTATTTAAACGAGAGAGCTTCTCATTTGTAAGGGGTCTTTGGCTCTTGGATTTGAATAATAGAAAGACCTTTTTGTGGAAATTTTCTGGATCTGCTTTGCATCTGATGTTCTCAAATGGTGATTGGATAATCTTCAGCTTCCTAGCATTGTGGAAATCCTTGTGAGATCTATATTTTTTGCTATCACTGTTTTGTCTACAGGAGGGCGTTTTGGCTGGAGCATTTTTGCAAGGGGGCCTCAACTCGCTCGGTTTTCTTCGTCTTGGATCAGGGGGTTTTCATTAGTTTCATTGTGATCTATGATTACTTCATTTTACTTTCTTGTAGCATTTGGTTTCTTTATCTTGTATCGGCAAATATGATATTGTTGACGTTTGCTCATGCAGGGTAGGGGGCGCATTGGTGGCTTGGAGCTTGCATATGCCATAGAAATCACTTGGGTTGTCCATAATTGATCGGGATAGCAAAGATCATCATTGTTAAAGACTTCTACAAGCTTTTCCAGGTAAGATCTAACAGGTAAGTCTCTTCTTTTCAGATTCTATTCCATTGTACCTTACTTTACTTCAAATTTTTCTGAGAACTCCTAAAATACTAAAAACCCTAAAAATCAATAAATCTGGGAACCGTCTGATCTTTGGCCAAACCATTTCTAGGTTTCATAGATCGGATCTCCCCTTCACCAAATCAACTGCAACGCTGGTCAAACTCCTGCTAGTTTGACCTAGATCTGATTTTTAGCCAGAAATTTGCATAACCCCCCCTGAAAATTTGACCTGCTAGGGTTTTGACTTTTTCTGAATTTTGACTTCACAGACGGATAGATCGGGTCCCACACAGTCCAAATCACCCTCAACGCTGTCCAGATTCTTGGTAGTCTGACCTAGATCTGAGTTTTTGACTGAAACAGCCCTAACGCCCTCACTGGAAATTGGACTTTTCCGGAATTGACTTTTTCTGAAATCTGACAAGCTAGGCTGATAGATCGGGGCCTGAGCACTCCAGAACACCCCCAACGCTGAGCTAGTTCCTTCTAGGTTTCCCTAGATCTGAAAAAATTGGTTTTCAGCCTCCTAGCCCCCTTCATCAGATTTTGACTTTTCCAGATCTGATCTTTACTGAAATTTTCTGATTTGGGTTCGTAGATCAGGCTACCCTGATCCCATTTCCCCTCCAACGCTGAGTTGATAGCCTCCTAGTGGCTCTAGAGCTGCAGATCTGCCTCTCCAAACCTTAGCGCTAGCCCTCCATTGAGCTGGTTTTCCTGTAACCTGAAATTTTCGAGCCAAATCCTTTTCTGGGTCCATAGATCAGGGTATATCCCAGGTGGGTTCACTGAAACGTTGTGTTGATGCTGACTCCATTTCCCAATGCATTGAAGGCACTAATCTCCTATCTCTAGCGCTAGCCCTAAATTGAGCTTACTCTCATTCTCTTTTGCCAACATTCATTGATAACTCAAGTTACCTATCTTTCACCGAGTTTGTTTCCTTGGTACTAGGAAGTCCCAACTCTATCCTTGCTCACCCTATCACAGTTACGTTTCCCAAGACAGTGGTCATCTCCATCAGTTGCTAGTACCTAAACCCTAGAGTTAGGGTTTCCATTTACCTTACACCTTACGTACCTCAAAGCCACATTTGATCTGTTCTGGTGTCTAGGTCTCATCTCTCTTGTCGAAAGCAGATCCGAGTCTCCCCCGTTGTTGTCTTGGACTAGGATAACATAAAGTGAAGGCTGCCTTGATTGGTGTGACAACCATCCATTTGGGAGTCTAGGCAGTCTTGGTTCCACCTCCTTAGTTGCTTGCCCCTCTACCATCCATCCTGGATCCACCTCACACAGGGAACTACAAGGCGGGTGATAACAATGAGATTTCTTCAATTTTAAAGTTGTTTGGATGGCTGTTATGGAAGTTAGCATTTACCTAACCCGATTACATATCTGGTTAGAGTAGGGTAGGAAATAAGCTCGTTGCCCAAGCATTTCTTTTCTTCCACTTTGCAGCAGAAATAGCAGTCAGTTTATATGAATAAAGGCAGATCTTGATAATGGCAGTTTTTGAAGGTGTACAGAGATCAGTTGCACAAGCCTCGAGAGTTTGGTTTCACAGGCCAGATGACTCCATAGCCCAACAGATAAGGCAACTGGAACTACTGGGTTCTTGGAACCTCACAGGGAGGATTCCATCCCCGAGTTGGAGCCAAATGTTAGTGACCAAAACGTAATGGACTTTTGAAAACGTTTTTATCTCTCTATATTGCTTTCTTCATTCTTTTGGCTAGTGTCTTAACCTCTAGGTTCCTCATCAGCTCATGATTGACAACGTTTTCCCAGCAATCCTTTGGCTTTTTCCTCTTGACCTGTCATAAATTGGTAAATCCTAGTCTTCAAATATATTGTATATTTGAATAATCTCACATTATTAAAAAAATGAGGTATGTGCTTTTAATGTTCTATGCCTAAACTATGTATTGCCTAGAATTATTGCATATTGTCTAAGCATAGAATCCAAGTCACATGCCCATTTCTTACACAAGCCACAAGATTTCAAAGCCTAAGCGAAGCTCCAAGCCAGGAGTTAACGCACAATCCTAATACACATGCCAAGTCGATGGGCCAAGTCAAACTTCAAAATTGTATATTAAACACAAAGTACCAAACTTCAAGGCCACAAGTCAAGTAATAAGTCGACACATAAGCGTTGAATTCCTTATTGGTTCTGTATTGATGCACCGACAAAAAAAAAAAAACTTTCTGCCAGACGCCCGAGCAATAACACAGGTGCAAATGGTTGCGCAGGTATCTTGTGATTGAGCAGAGTTTGAGCTAATAACAAATATATAAAATGTAGAAATGCTAGATGCTCGGGATTGCGGGTGTTAGGCGCTTGTTCAGTTAACAATGTGAGTATCCAGCTACAGGAATTAAAACATTGGGTATCAATCTGCAAGAGGGGAGGTGTAAATACCAAGTCCCCGGTTTGAAGGTAAAGAAGTTTGAAACGTCAAGTTGCCATGAAGTTTCAATGGCTTGCACAGATTCAAAAGATGTCCTTAACCACCGAAAGCACAAGATAGGCAGAATGATATTCTTTTTGCCTAGATCCCGGTTTTTTGTCTTCAAATGGCACAAGGAGGGTTTCTAATCAGAGATAATAATTAGAGACATCTATTTTAGTGCTCTATTCCAGTTTTGGAGGCATATGGTAAGGGAATAAAGCCAAATGGCATTTCTTTTCTTGATAGAAATCGCCCAGTCATCAAAGACGGATTTTGAAATCTGTGATCTTCAACAGCAAACTGCTAAGTAATGCTCCAGGCTATCAAATTCGACTTATGATGATAAGATTAGATCACATATGCTAAGATCCATTTTGATTATGTTTATTTTAGGTAATTCAGATCCATTAAAATAGGATCTTGAAACCTTGATGTAAAGGCTATAAAAGCCTAAGAGTTCTAAGAACCAAGGGGGGAGAGGACAGTCTGAGGGACTGTGGTTCAAATTTAGGGACTTGTAACCATACTTCATTTTGATTTTCATGAGTACATCTTGACACAGAAGATTCTTTCATTGTGCTTTGTTCAGATTTTCATTTCTCTTTCTTCGCTGTACTTGTTTACGAATATTACATTCATATTCTAATGTTTGTCTAATGCCTGATGGCTGTCATCCTGTCTTTGCATTGATGAACTAGAGCTGCAAGTATCTTACCTGTTATGTCTGACCATTTAGGTATGCAATCGCATGTATGTTTCTGCTAGTATGATAAGTACTTTACCTGTCATAACTGGCCATTCACGTATGCTGTTGTATGAATATTTCTGTTAGCATAATAAGTTTTCTCCATACTTCCACACCTTTGATTTAAACCTTCTGAGCAATATAATAGAAATCCCTTCGTCTTCGAGTGGATTCATGTGTTTCTGAGTGGATGTGAGCATATCAACTCATCCAACTTGATCCTTTCTCTCATACATTATTGATTTCTTTAAGTTACCAGGCTCATTCCCTTTACATTCAAGGAAAGACTCTTGGAGTGATAACATGTTCGACTTGTGTGGAAATTCCATGTTTTACTCAAAAACTAGGGGTATTTATTACAGTTCCAGTTGGCTTTGAGATGGATAACAACCACTTTGTTGACGACTCCCTTATATTTGTTAGGGTTTATCAGGGTTCAGTTAATGGGACCCTTTCTTGATTGGATACCTTTTGCAATGCCTCAGATACCATCGTTAGCCCTCACAAGACCGACTTTTAGTTGATAGGGATGGATTCTCCACCACCTTAGATCCTGGTTATCTAGTCTTACATCCTTCTAGAGACGATTGTTAGGTATCTTGGTATTCCTTTGGTATAGGTTTATCACCAGTGGCTATGTGGGATTAGTGCCTATAGAGATTATAGAGAAAACTTCATGGTTGGCATCACAAGGATCTCCCCTTCGAAGGAGAGTTGACCATGGTGGGTCATATTCTTCAGGCCTCCCATGTCTAATATGTGTCTTGTTGGTTTGCTAGTCGAGCTCAATTCTGTCGCCTTAACCCGATTCTCTGGTAATACTTATGGTCTGAGTATTGAGGTGCTAAAGCTTTACCCTTAGTTGATTGGAATGCTTGCACTATGCCCAAGGATGAAGGGGGTTTGGGCTTAATTGATATTGCAACCCCAAGCAGTATTCTAGCAACAAAGTAGATAGTGAGATGTTTAGATGGAATAGGGCCTTGGCAGATTCTATTCCGGCATCAGGTCCTTTAAGCACAACATATTGGCAAGGTCTGACGGGTTTTTGGTCTATATGACACACATCTTACCCCTCTCTATTATAGGGTGGTGGGTCTATCTAGTTTTCAAGTATTTGGGTGGCCTAGAGATTGGTGTCTAGATTGGTCAATCAGAAGTGGGAGGGTAGTCTGGTGGGTTGGGAACTTGCCTCCCATCCAATCTGGAGTTGGCGTGATCAACAGGCTTGTGTAGTAGAGATGGTGTTTTTCCAAGTACATTGGTTGAGTTGAAAGGGTATCTTCTACTAACATGATTAATGGGACCCTAAGATCAGGTCATGGAAAGAGTGAAAATCTCTTGCTGAAGAGTTTGGGCTCCTAACATTTGATCATCCTTTTATCATGGAGTTGCATGTGTTTATTCCAATCTCCGTGATGTTTAAAATGAATATCAGGATGCCTTGACCATTTTCGAAGGATTGGGAGTGGAGTTATTGTAAACCATTAACACAATTTGATTAGCATTGTCTTTATTCATCTCTTCATCAAAGGCACCTCCTATCACCAGTGCTTAATGTGAGGTGGGCCTTGACAGATTTGAAGGTGCATTGAGTTCATTGTCTTTACAGTGTTTAGGGAGCGCAGCTTTCATATAAGCTACATGTTTTTACTTGGTGGTTATTTATAAGGGGATTCCATCTAAGGCCAAGTTGGCTAAGACTGACCTCTCAAATGGTCTTTTGCCTCGTTTGTCAACGATCAGAGACAGTCAAGCATAGTCTTTTGAGTTGTCAATTTGTCAAACAATGTTTGAGTTACGTTGAGGATCAGTATCCTGACATGTTCCAAAACAAGTTTTACTAGAGGACAATTGTCTTTGGGGATGAATGTGCTCTTGTGCAAGATTTCCTTCATTAGTCTGTCATTGTTTACGGATCTCCTCACTTTTTGTGATATGGAATCTCAAGTGTAAGTATGTGTTTGATCAAGAGATGAGTCATATGTTTGCCTGTATTGCTTTATGGAAAGATAAGGTACGTCACCAATTGTTGGCTAAGGGAGTCTTGTTGATAAAGGATGCCAGAAATTTGGCTCCTGTTGTATATTTTGACTTTATTTCTGCTTTAGTTAGTTTGAGGAACAGGTTATCATAAGCATTGTATACCCTTCCATGCTTCGCCATTTAGTTCGTGAATATATTTTTGTAAATATAAGAAGTATTTTTTGAAAAATAATGGTCGAAAATATTCAATCATGTGAAATAAGGATAAGAAAATTTCCCTGAGAAGCCAAAATAAAACCTTGTTCATAGAAATTGAATGATTAAAACGAAGGAAAAAATCTATTTCGAAAGCCAAAAAGAATTTTGTCAATAAAGGAACATCTACATACACAATTAAATTTCAAGATCAATTTGTTTCTGCTAACGATCCACTAATAAACTAATGAAGATCCCCTTATAAAACTCAAGATTTATAAGGAACATCCTAAAGCTGAAATCAGGAAATAACATCCTACAACTGAACTTTATTGTCATCCCAATCATGACAGCCACCTTTCTAGTCAAACAACTTACCAACATCTACATTGCTTTGAACAAAGACAACACTATGTTTATGTTCCAAAGAATCAGAATTCCAACACGGTTTCTTTCTGGAGACACAACTAATAATTTGGAGTCATAATAAGAAAAATTTCATTTGAAAATCTTATCAACATATAGTTCCAATAAAAGTTAGCCTGGGATAAATTGACACAACATCTAGAATGCAGTAGCATTCTTCTGAGCTTTAACTAACTTTTCATTTCATTTCTTGTTATGCTTCAATGGCAAAGCCTTTTTAAGGGGAAGGGTAAGTAATAAACCTATATACACCAAGTTTAACCAAAACCAAAACTGGGTTTTTCCCCAAATTATCAAATTGGATTAAAACATGCCAAAAAAACAATTGAATAAAAAATACATAAAATTTTCAAATTTTGATGTGTGTGTGTGTGTACACAACAATCTAAATCCAAACCACTAAACACTAAATATTCAAAGTCTGTTACTTCATGCTACATGTAAAGCTGCAAATTCAAAAGTTACATTGGAATATAAGTTCTAGGATGCATAAAATTGAAGTTCCTAGAGAAAATGCATGGACATTGAAGCTATAAACGGCATCGAAATTTTAATGTGTGTGTATACAGCAATGTAAATCCAAACCATTAAACACCAAATATTCAAAGTTCGTTACTTTATGCTACATGTAAAGCTGCAAATTCAAAAATTACATTGGAATATAAGTTCTAACTTCTAAGATGCATCAAAATTAAAGTTCTTAGAGAAAATACATGAACATTGAGGCTATAAACGGCATCCAAAGTCCAAAAATCATCATACTATAATCATATACTTAGATAGTTCAATTGAAGTTTGTCTCTTTAGAATAATTTGATGGAGAGTAGGAATCCAAAGTTTGATTTCTTTTGCTAAAAGGCTTCAACAGCTACTGCTATTTGATGTTTTAAATAAGTGAGCCAGTGGGAAGCCTATAGGTTTCAAGTTCAACTTTCAAACAGTTGGCACCACTGCAACGCATTCCCCTTCTAGGTTTCAAACTTAGAATCCCACAATTTCTAACTCAAGGGGAGCAGGAAGAATGGGTACAAGGTCCTGTTTTGCATATATGTTGAAATGCTGAAGAAGTTGTTAAGTGAGCAGAAAGAAGAAAAACACCCTAAGTTCCTTTCTTCTCCATGTGAGGTCCAATGGATCTGCTTTCATCACCAAACTTTATAAAACCGGGGTCCCACTTCAACTTTTAATATTAAAAATTAAGTTAATATCTCTCTAAATATCTACGAAGCATTTCTCAATATAAAGAAAAAAACAGTTAATATTGGCATTTACTTTTACCTAAGTTAAATTACCTTTAATAAATAATATTAAAAGTTAAATACAATTCCACAAAGGAGGTCAACTAGATGTCATGACTAGGCAAAGGACACGGGGGACACGGAAATACAAGTATCCGACACGGACACGGCAACCCCCGGAATTAGGACACAGAGGACAAGTTATATATATATATATAAACATTTAGATCCATTTTTTTTGTAGAAACTAGAACATTTACAAATATTCAATAGAAATTACAATCAATATACATTACACATTCACAAATCACAATGCATATGTCAATGATAGACCTAACTGAACCGCCCATTAGCGGAAAGGGATAGGCCTCACTCCACTATGAAACAAGGGAAAAAGGATTGCGATTGGCTTCCCCTGCCCCGACTATTGGATGCACGTGAGAGGCATAAGAAAGCCAACCAAAATAGGACTATTTATATTTCATTAGATTACATGGATGGGAGCCACACCCTATTATTATCTTTTCTCGTTACTAAACACCCTTTACATTTTAAATTATGCCACTTAGATTGAATGCCATGGGTAGGAATATAAATAAGGGGTTACCTCCCCTATGTGAAATGAACCCCTTTGTGATGTTGTTTGTGGAGTATTCCCCCACATAATACTTATTGATGTGCTCCTTGACTTGATTTCAGAGGCTAAGAGCCAAACATCGTAATATGTAAATGTACATGGAAGAATAATAAAAATACATCACAACTAAGAGCCAAGTAATGTAATATGTAAATGTATATGGAAGAATGATAAAAATACATCACAAACTGCAAATAGAGAAGGATGACAAACATGGGGGGATATAATTCCATCGATGCAATGGGTTCTCATAAATTCATAAAATTTCTCATTAAGTCATCAAAATCAAAATGTTCAATTGCATAAGATGCCGGTATCATATTCCTCATTAAGTCATAAAAATCAAAATGTAATACATAGATGTCGGAATGCCATTGACAAATACAAAAATGGGTAGATCAAGATGGAAAACCTTCTAATGCTCTTCACCAACAATAAAAACCTCTCTTAGAGTTCAAGCCTCACTGAAAAATGTGAATGAATGAGGGTAAAATTGTTTTTTATTTTTATTTTGGGTTAGAAGTGTCATGTTTTTGGGACACTGCCCTATTTTTGAGACACGTCCTTACACAGAGTCAAACATGTGTTTTGGACGTGTCCTGCACGTGTCTGACATCGTGTCAGGATGTGTACGTGTTCGACACGATGACATGGGACAGAATGACCTATATGGACGTGTTCAGTATCATATATATATATATATATATATATATATATATATGAGCAAGGGCAATATTATTATAAAACATAAACCAAAAATTATTAATTATATTTAGTTGCAAGCAACATTGCTAGGTGATAAATGAAAAATGTTACAGATAAAATTTAAATCATACATGTAACATCACATTTTACTCATGAAACCAAGTCTATATCATTTCATTCATGCAAGTAGTAATATACAAAAACATCCTTTATAAACAAGGCTATATAGTATATATCCAAAATTAGCCTTTATCTATGAGGCTGCAAGTACAATGTATCAAATTGTGAACAATGAACAAACTAACATAGAAATAAAAGTAAAACATTAGGTCAAACTAATAATCATCCTCATATTCATACTCTTCCTCAAAAATTGAACAAGAAGCACGCTTAACAGCAAAATGTAGAGTGGAAGAAGTATTTCCATTTCCACTTCTAAGTGATGAGCTAGATTTTTAAGTGACAGGCTTTTATTTGAGGGGGAACACGTCGTACAGGACTAGAAACGTGATAGAAACATGTTTCCGTCCGTGCAAAACACGTTTCTCATACGAGAAATGCATCTGTATGGATAGAAACGTGTTTCCATCAAGTACCATACCCATTTCAAAGTTTCAGCGGGTTTCTAGGGATGAAACGGGTGCCAGACCTAGGTTTCCTGCAACTTAGGTACATTGTCGTGTTGCATGCTTCTACCCAGAGAAACATGGGAAAATCCTTATCATGGATCATTTCCTTAGAATCTCCAATGATGGCCCTTTTCTTCCTCTCTACAACCCCATTTTGCAATGGGTTATAAGGTATTGCCAGTTCCTTCTTAATTCCTGCCTCCAAATATCCTTGTACTTGTTACTTGTATACTCGCCTCCATTATCTATCTTCAAAACTCTAATCTTTCTCTTTGTTTGGTTCTCTACAAGAACCTTAAACTCCTGAAACTGACTGAAGACCTCATCCTTGGTCTTCATAAAGTAGCTCCACGTCCTCCGAGAGAAATCATTTGTGAAGGTCCCATAGTAGTTGTAACCTATCAACAAAGTTATTGACATAGGACCACATATGTCCGAATCCACCAGATCCAATATCCCCTTAAAGCTAATATCACTCCTAGGAAAGTTTGACTTGGCATACTTGACAAGTGCACATCCCTTCCATACACCCTCCTACTCTACACTCAACTCCAGAAGACCAATGACTATCTCCCTCAATATCAGTAAAGCCATGTGATGCAAATGACCCATCCTTCTATGCCATAACTCGCATAAACTGTCACTATCACTGTCACAATGAACTAGATCACATACGGTTGAGCCTTCAGCAAGTATAGGTTCCCCACTTTGTTGCCTATTACTCGTCCTCAATAGTCGAAATCACTAGTAGGTTCTTCATCATCCTTGGTACATATTGCACATCCTTCACCTCCAAAGGATCTCCAGACTCTAGCTGAACTAAATATCCCCAATCCCCCTAACACTATACTTAGCATCATCACCAAGATCTACATGTAGATTTGAGTTCTATGTGATATTGGTGAACACATCTTGTAAACTTGTCATATGATGTAAAGCTCCATTGTCCACGAACAATGCATCCTTTCCCAAGGTTCCAAAAAGAGAAGACATTAATGAAAAACTCCTCAAACTTTGCAATGAACTCACTCACCTGTGTCTTTTGAGGCTACAACTTGTGTCTTTCCCTTGCCCTTCTTCTTGATCAAACATTGACCTGTATAATGGCCAAACTTGTGACATGCAAAGCACTTGAATTTTCCCATATCCTTCTTCTTCTCGTCATCAGTGGAAGCCTCTTCACGTGCATTCCTCTTGGCCTTCACTTTCCCCTTGCTTGCATGGCTCGCAAGACCAACGTTCTCCTCAACATCACCGTTCCGTTGGCTTCCATATAGAGACTCCTCTCGAGTCTCCTGGATGAAGTCATCCCATAACCTCTCCCAGCGAGGAAGAGTTTCTCGTGCAACAATACCTTTAACAAAAATATCCCATGGTTTGGTGAAGCCATTCACAACTACTCTTACCAACTCTGGATCTATCATTGTCTCCCCAACTGCTATCAACTTGTCACGAAACTGTGTAATCCACGTGAGATAAGAATCTATTGTACCTAATCAGAACATCTTGGTGCTTCTTAGTTCCTCTTTCAACACCATCATCCTATTATGGTTACCACTTTGGTATAGCTTCGTCAAAGCTTCTCACATCTCCCTAGTTGCCTTCTTTCCGGACAAATGAGGTATCACATGATCCTTCACTGCACCCAAAGTGATCCTCATGGCTTTCACATCCTTCTTGTTATGCTTGACTAGATGGGTAACATCAACAGGAACCGAGAGAGTTTTATCCGCAAATTCCCAAATCTCATTCTACATTAACATTAACGCTATCCTCTCCATCCAAGGACTGAGGTTGGATGCACCCTTCAACCGGTCCTCAAATTTCAATCCAGTTGTTGCCTTCCTATCCAATCAAATATTTGAGCACAAAATACCTTTTTTTGTGTTTAAACTATAAACCATCGTCAAATGTGATTTCCTTCTTTAGAGCCAACCTTGCTCTGATACCATGTTAAATATTTTAGTCAATATCAATCCTGATTTCTATTCTCAATTCTTAAACTCAAAAATTATAAATAGGAATACTAATATTTTTAACCAATGGAGCAGTAGAAATAAGCACAGGAAATCATTCACATTTGACACAATTATTTTACCCTGGAAACCTCAAAGGGGAAAAACTAGCTTTCAATGTTTTTATTGGCTCAAAAGAAAATCAGAAATTATAATGAGGAACCTATAAGCCAGTCCCTTAGAAAATCGACACATTGGAGAAGCCACCCACGAGGCAAATCGACCCTACGTCACCCTATACGGCCCTGTGTCACCCATAATGCCCCCTGCATCATCGAATCGACCACTTCATTATCATTTCAACCCTCGACACCACCGAATCAACCCTCTACATCACTCGTACGACCTTGCGTCACTTCATACAGCGTGTGTCAACCTTTCGATCCTCTGTGTCACTGTACGGATCAACCCACTATGAGAACGGCCTATCTCATACTCTGGATCTCTCTTTGCAAATTCTTTCTCTCTTCTCCTTAGTCACTAAGTCTCTCACTCTTCACTTCAAAAAATCTATCTCTACAAAACGTTTCCCTCTTTTCCTTGGTGATTGAGTCTCCCACTCTTCTCTTTAGAAAATCTCTCTCTAAAAGTGATTTAATGATCTTGCATGTCTTTCTCCTCTCCTTAGGATTTCTTTTATATTATCTCAATTACCAAAACCCTAACCCTCAATCTCCAAAGTGATGGATGGCCAAGGTTATATCTTGAGCCTCACTTAAGATCAACGGCTATGACTTAATCTCAAGTTCACTTTTTAGTCTGTTTCCACCTAAGTTGCACTCAGTTGGACTTTCAAGTGAGCCGCCAAAGATAAACAAATACTTGTTCAAATTCCTTGTTCAGATGTCCATTCAAGCCTTCCTAGGCCCTTTTCTATTTTTTTAACATGTTCATACCCCATGGGGAATTGGAATAAAATGACTTAGCATGATGAATTTATGTAAAAGGTTTGGCTTCCTAGGACTTGGTCATTAATACATTATTCCAGGGTGTTTTTTCCCTGTTATATATATATATTTAAAGATTTATAATTTTCGAGTTTTTCACTCAAGCCTCCAAAGATGGAATAATTGTCTTGGAACTTAGGCCTTGGGAGGTTATTAAAACCTAAGTGTCAATGTATATTACCATGCTAGTCAATGTTTTTGATTCATATGAACATGTACTAAGTCCCCCTTAGTTGTTTTTAATTTCTGGAAAAAATATTTTTTTTCGTTTTTCCAGGCCTATTTTTAATAAGTTAAGTGTAAATCTTCTCTAAGGCATAAAAGTGTGATTAGGAAGAAGAATTGGGCATGGGGGTGCTTGTTTTCTAACTCAAAGCACCCACTTAACCCCTAAACCCACTTTCCTAAGTTCTGGAGTAATTATTTCTCCAAAATTAATTATTATTCGAAAACCCAAAAAAGACCAAAAAATTGGATAAAGTGAAAAATTCAGCAACTCATAAAGTAAAAGAAACTTGTCGAAAAGGAGTTTCGTGACTTGGAAAAGTAAAGCAGCAAGTATCCTAAGGATTTGGGATGGCTAAAGCTTGTTATTTCCAAGTAAATCAAAGCATGGATGTTTCCTCTTGGAAGGTGGGGCACATCTCTCCAAAGAGGGGCGAATTCTCCAAAGGGGGATGCGTTCTTCAAGGTAAAGCTTGAAGTGGTTGTGATGTGGCTTTCTATTTTTTGTTTCTTTCCATTATCCAACCCACAAAGCACTCCTTGCCAGCTCTTTCCATCCAAGCTAGATGCTTTCCTTTAGCAAGTGCGCCCCCTCTTGGCTTGGCTTCATCTATTTAGGCAAGCGCTCTCTCCATTGTTATGGGGATGGAATGAGGACCGAAAGGATACTTCATTTGTAATCATTTTTCTTATCATTATTGTGGAAATAAAGAGGCTTTGGAGGCATACTCGTGTATTGCATTAGAGTGTGGATGATTTGTATGCTTGTTTGAGGTATACTTGTATCAGTTTCAAGCTTCTTTTCATTAAGTGTTATAACTGTCCTTGGTAGGCTTTATGCTAATCAATAGGAAAGAATAATCAAGTTTGTTTACTTGTTTAAATTCTTTTATTTACTTCTGTGTAGAGATCAAGAAGGTGTATGTTTTAATTGCTTGTATGCATACTTTTCTAACCTCTTGTATAAGTGATACCGGATATAACACTTTGTTTGAAGTTTTGTTCAAGCTATGCAAGTAGATCTTGCTTGAAGAAGCGGTGGATCTTGCTTAAATCTCCCACAAATTTGTGTTGTTGGAAGATTTAAATCCCTTCGCTCTCCAATAGAAGACTCCATTGCCTAAAGATTCTACGCTTTTGAGTTCTTTCTCTCATAAAAATTTAAAACTTTTCTGGTTACTAGTTACTTTAGCGGTGTTGATCAAGTTAGTGCATAGAAGTATATCATAAAAATTTGATTTGCATTTACATTCAAGTTTATTTCTGATTTTTAAAGACAAATTTTATAGATCTAGCTTCTAGCAAGTACATATTAAATACTACAAATTTTATCTTTTGACAGTACTTGAATATTATGTGAAAATTTTTATGTTTTAATTGATCAATCTAGCCCTTTTAGCATAACATTGTTGTTGTTTTGCAGCAATTGATGAACAAGTAGAGAGGCACTCTGGAAATAATTTTAAGATTTAATCCATCCAGTAGCCACTATCCTTTCTACCTCTTCTTCAGGAAACTTTAAAGCATCAAATTTTGTAAACTTGTGCTTTTTATTCTACAAAGGAGCATAAGTATTCTTTCATTGTAATAATTATTGTAACAAAGGAAGAGAAAAGGCAGGCAAGTGCCCACACCCCATGCCCCCAAGGGGGATTTGCGTCGCCTTTGTTTTCGTGGTTATATTTTTTTTAAATTAGTTGCTTTCTTTTTCTTAGTTAGATTTTCATTTGATTTCTTCTTGTTCTTAAAATTAACAAATCTGTCTGTGTTCCTGAAGTACCTGAAAGGGAAACGAGAGTATCGAAACTGTGATTTTTTTTTTTTTTAACAAGAACGGTTATGTTGCATTAAGCGGCATCCTGGCAAAGCCAGAATCCGAAAGTTACAAATCTGAAGAAAGTTGGTGACCTCTAACAGTGCTGCCAACCTTCTTGTGAATGTCTTGGGAGACAAATCCCATCTGCATCTAGAGCTAATTCGAGAAAATGACAACAAATGCTTACAAGAGTAAATTCTCACAAACTGTGAGCAAAGTAGAAGACAGAAGCAAAGCATTAAACCGAGTGGGATGAAAGCCCCTTAAAGAAAGGATCCAGCTTTTTCTGAGAACCTAGAGAAATGCTGGAGGCCGCCTCCTTTTCTCTGCGTGCTTAATTGGACTTCCGCCCTCGGGTAAGGGGTGGAGACGGGGCTGAAATGTCTTCAGGTTCAGAAGTTTCCACAGAGCCGCTAGAGGGGACTGAGACAGCCAGACCTGCAGGGGCAGAGGGTTCAGGATCTGAAGCCCGAATTTCCTTCGCTACTACTGATTCTGAGGGGGCGGGATCCGAAAGGATTTCGACTGCCGGGGGGTCTTCCTTATCTGCTGATGCTTCTGGATCTAGGGCTTCATCTTCCTTCAGCGCATCAAAGCTGTTTTTATTTTCTAGGGTTGCCTCTGCTGAATGAGTGGCCTTCGGAGCCTGGGCTGGCTCCTTTCGCCTTGGCTGCCTTCGCCGGTTAGTTACTGGCTGAAAATCACCTTCTTTGACTGGTCTCGCATCCTCAGAGGCTTTGGGGCAGCTTTTTGCGAAATGACCGTAAGCATGGCACCAGAGGCACTTAAAGGGAATCTGCTCATAATCCAGCTCTTGGATATGGCACCATTCCCCCAGGGAGAGCTGAATGGCTTCCGGAAGTCCTTTCTCGAGGTTAACCTCAACACAAATACGAGCGCATGTAAATTGATCCCTTTTCGGCTCCACAATGTCCAGGAACCGCCCCAGCTTATTTCCAATCTCCTCCAGAGATCCTTTCCCCCATAGATGTAAGGGAAGATGAGGCAGCCTAACCCAAACAGGGGCTACGGTGATCTCATCTCCGGGATTGAAATCAAGAGTCCAGGGGGCTAAGAACAACCCCCTCGACCCCATGAAATAGGGTCCAAATCTGAAAACTAAATCACGGTCCTCTTTCCTCGAGAAGCTGAAGACAAAAAAAACCCTGCCTATTGCACACAGAGAAACGGTTCCATGTATCATCGGCTTCCAACGGTCTTCCACCCATGCCTCCACCGTTTTGGGGCTAGGCCATAACCCCGTAAACTTTCCAATGAGGCCTTTTTCTGCTAGAAGGAGGGCAAGATCGCAGGGCTCCTCTGGAGATAGCTCAAGAGAAGGGATCTCCTCCATCTTCTTAACAAACTTAGACGAGAGAGAAGGCTTGGCTTTAGGTCCTGAACGGACTAAAGCTTTGAAAGCTTCCAAAGGATCTTCTCCCATCTCAATAATCGGATCTGGGGCCATTGTAGCAGGGCGGCGACCACCAGAAGACAGGAGCCAAAACCACTGCTCCAAAATGCATGCAAAACGCTCTGAACGCCGATCCGCGGCCCTGTAAGCAAAGAAACCCTGAAGACGGAGATCCGCGCACCTGCAAAAATGAACGCCTCGCTTCACGTCGGCCAATCCAATCTCTTCGGGAGCGTGAACCTTGTCTGATGGGATCTGAATAATAAACAATCTGAGCGGGCCTTGCCGCGATCCGCCCTAGAAGCTGGCTGGACGAGCCACCCAAGCGTTCATGGCGGCGGCTCCTTCAGTCTTTCGCTCGCTCTCCTCAAGCGGGACGCGTCCGCGTCTTCATCTTTTTCCTAAACACACGTTTGATATAAAATCCTTAAAATTAACAAGGCTCTAATCCTCGTATGCTCTACACTGCTACACCTTTGTCTGACCAGTTAGCTGTATCAGAAAAGGATTTGAGCGACTAGTAATTAGTCTCATCTTCCAAATAATCTCCAAGTGAAAATCCGACACTTTTTTGATATTGCTAAGTCGTGGGAAAAGTCTTCAAGTGAAGCAGGAACAACTAGAAAGCAATTGTGGGGCCCCGTTAGGCTACATCCTTGTCGGTGTAATGTTGAACACAACCCCACGACTCCATCTATCCTACATGTCACTATGAAAACCACTTCTAAGCAAATCCGGACATATTCCTCGTACCCTTTGGATATTTCTAGAATACCTTCTCCCCTTAATAATCCAGATCATTACCACATTAATAAAATCGATCAACAATAAACCCACTCCTTAATCCACTCATTTAATAATTTACAATTGACCAACGAGACAATTGCAATACTTTCTCGAGACATCACCAACATCCCCTTATACACAAGCACTCTATTAGCACTTGTCTATTTTGCATCAATCACGCATTTACTTTTGGTATCTAAGTTAATTTATGTGTTAAATGGAATGTTTATTTACATGTTGTTGATCTAAACTATTTGCAAAAGTCTTAGTTTCAGTATTTACGTCATCTTAACTCCTAAAAACCAATTGTTTTTCTTTTCATAGATTAACAACCTTAAATTATTTTCATAGGGACCACCCCCCTTGGATTCGCTAGGAGTAAGCCTAGACGGAGGAGTCAAGATCAAGTGACAACACTTGACTCTTACTTGCCCCCAAGGTCGCACCCAGCGGCTTGCAGATTTCTGCCATGTGACCTGAGGTGCGAATTAGGCGGAAACATAGACATTGACCAACACTAAGTTAATAATGTGTTTTTCCTAAGTAAAACTTAAAAAAGAGATATAAAAGTCACTTACTCAATAATTAAGCATGTGCCTAAAGAGTAATTGAACAACTTTTGCATGCTTCACACCTAGCCTATGCAGAAGCTCCTATCCGATCTATAATCATCAACACAAAGACCATCTATTATGTAGATTGTCAGGCTAATTCTTCAGGAGGACATATACAAAATGAACATTGTGATGTCAGGACCATATTGGATGAATTGGCAGTGGAGTTTTGGTCATGGTCAACCTCTACAACAATCTGATTCATGGAGGATCTACTTTGTGTTGCATCAACAACATGCATTATATCTTGTTCTCAATGCGAGGTGGGTCACAGTTGATCTAGAAGATAGGTGGATGTGCAGGCTGCACAGTGTCTAGTTTGTTTGGCTTTCCTATAATCTACAGGTATTTGCATGGCTTGTCAGTTGTCATCTATCAGGGAAATCCCCTCCAAGGCCAGGTTGGAAAAGAGTGGGCTTTCTGATGGTCATTGCCATGTTTGCCAATGTTCCAAAATGATGAAGCACATCTTATAGGATTTTCAGTTCCTAACAGTTTTTGGAAATATTTTTAGGATCAATATTCAATTCTCCTTCAGGGAAAGATTCACTAGCAGGCAACTCTGTTTGGCAATTGTTACTATCTAATTTGATCCTCTTTCAGTGGGAATTGACAGTCCCTGAGTGTTTTTTCTCTGTTTACCTTCTGGAAGATTAGGTGTAGATTTCTGTTTCAGCATGAGGTTAGATCTTTGACTGCTTTCTGTATCATGTGGCAGGATAAGGTATGTCACTAGTTGCTGTCCAAAGGCACGTTAATAATAAAGATTCAATAGCTTTATCTGATTTTATTCTGCATTAGTAGTCTTGAAGAAGAGGATATAAGTTCCATTCTATATACCTTTCCGCAGTTTTGATTTGTCATTTGTAAATATTTTTATGTAAATATAATGATGTATTTTTCAATGAAAAAGGTTCGTCGCAATCAAGTAAGAAGCACATAAAGTGCATCACTATAACATTAAACAACAATGGAAAATAAAGAAAATGATATGATCTTTTAAAGGAAGAAGACCATGAAACAAATCTTCTCACAAGGGCTCTAAGCAAGGAAAATTTTGTAAAGTATAGACATATCTTTTGTCTAAAATAAGCATTAAGGGGAGGTATGCTAGGATATTAAAGTTCATTTGTACTTTAAAATGTTGGTGTTGGTGACTATGTTGTGTAATTTTACTCATAAATAGAAATAAATGTAAAGTTTATCAAATATATGATTTCAAATTGTACTTTAAATAGTTAGCTATCAATTATATTTGTCAACTAACAATGATGGTTACATACATAGAATATGAATATATACTTGTACTTCAATCTATGTATGATTAATAATACAAATCTTATTTTCTTCGTCTCCACAATTTCTTTTTCTGTCCGTGTATGAATTAAAAACCAACAATGCAGCATCCATTTGACATGTCAATGTATGTTTCTCTCCCAGCTATCTCCAACTTCTACCCTATCCCTCCAGTCAGACAAGATGATTTTCCATACATTACAAATGGTTTCTATTTTGGGATCCTCGTCCACTAGATTTAGTTTGATATGACATAATATTTCATATTTGACATGACACCAACCTTTATCATCATTTCATTCTGTTCTTGTAGCCACCTGTAATCAGGTTTCTTCTCTAATGCTTGCAGATCTAAAATTATAAAAATTTGTATAATCGGTTTCACTATTTTCCACTCTGACAGCAAGGTAATTGTAAAAATAATCTACCACTCTAAACTCAAAATTACTTCAAAATACCTCCAAAAAATAAGCTAATTAATTATATCTATGATCCATTACAATTCCAAACAACAGGCCTTTCAAAATCCTTCTAGAAAGGACATTAAAATGAATGTTGGGAATAAAATTTGACTCATGTAAAAACATTATTGCCATTACATCCTCAATTTAAACTACAAAGGCCAAACAGATTCACTTCCAATGACAGTAAAATAATTTTGGGGTATTGTTCCATGGTCCACATTAAAATTTTCTAAAGCAATAAATCATGCAAATTTTGCAAATCTTAGGGCACATTTGGACCTTCAGTTTCATATACAGCCAAGAATGTAAGAAGCAGCAACACTATGTATACCATCAAATGGCAAGTCAAGGGTTTAAAGGCTTCCGAAAAAAAAATCTAATGGGTTGAAATATATCTATAGGGAAAAACAAATTGAATTTCATGGCATGAATAATTGATGTTGCATCCCCCTAGGCTCTATAGGCTTTATAGGATGTTTCTAACATGTTTAATTATTTAAAGGATGTATTTAACAGACATGTTTAATTATTTAAAGGATGTATTTAACTGACATGTTTAATTGTTCGATGCTTGTACACTATACTTTGGATGTATAAACTTATAGGTAACATGTACAACTCAAACAATAAATTGCCTTCAAGTAATGCTCTCCTTGTAAGAAAAGAAATAGCCCTGTAAAGCTCTTCATGCTCACCTTTAAAACAGCAACAGCAACAACAACCCGTTTAACAAGAACAAATGTTGCTAACACTACAATGATCAATATGATCGTCATGATTATGGCAACAACTCTCAGATGATCCCGTTCCTGCATCCAAGAAAAAGGTTTACTTTTGATATTAAAATAGGGGCAGTCTCATCATTAATTTGTCAGCACTGTAATGACTACAATCTTCCCTTATTCTTCAGGCAGATATTGCAAAGCAAAACGATATCTCAAAGTGATCCAAGAGTTTTCCAATAGCACCCTAAGTAAGCAAACTTACGGTAAGAAGCTACAAAACCTACACTAGAACTTACACTTCCAGTTGTTCCCAAAGTATCTGCTGCACCTTCCCCAATGACTGTAGAGACAGCATCATGCCCAATCCAACCAGCTGAAACATGAAACATTCAAAAAAAGCTAATTATTCTGCATGAAATATCTATCTTAAAAAATCATCATTATCATGGCTGATGCATTGAGCAGAGCAATTAAAACAGCCAGGGAATCTAACTGGATAACATTATATCATGTTATCTGATTGTCGCCCACCTTCAATTCGTGGATGACAGTCTTATTTTAGGGGCTGCGGCTCTTCAGGCAAAACTATTAGCAAGGCAAAATATGAAGTTTTTTTTCTTAACATAAACTTTGCCCTGAAAAGGAAAATTCTTTGCATTCTTGACTCCGAGGAAGGAACTCTCCCTACAGGTACTTGGGTTTTACGCTGGCAAGAAATCAGCAAATTAAGAAAAGAATAGGGGCAGGTTTTGGATAAACTCAAAATCAGGTTGGCATCATGGACTAATATTAAATATATAACTGGCATTAGCTGAATGCAATCCTTTTATTCATCTATTCTATCTGCCATCTTTATCTATCATAGCTCTATTCTGATGCACCCATTTTTGTTTTGTTGGAAGAAGAAAGATCCCTTAAGAATATCATATGGCAAGGATCCTTCAATGAAAGAAAACTACACCTTCTGGATCGGAAGCAAGTGGCTACTCCAAAATGAGCAGGTGGCTCTGGCCTTAGGATGCCAAAACTTGTCAATAAAGCACTGTGTGCAAAACTTTACTGGAGTTCTATCAAACAAAGAATGTCTACCCCTATATAGATTTCAGCCCAGCTTCTCTTAAATAAAATAGTATTTGTTGTTTCTAGATCCCACTTATTTTTCCTACGAAAATACTAGAAAAACACAAAGGGTTAAAATATCACATAAAAGCACCACTCAAGTCAAAATGCCCTCATAAAATTCTAGAATAATGAGGCTACATAAGTGAGAATGACACATGTCTTCATCCTCATGCAACATACTCATGCAAGCCCGTGCAAGGTGCCATTTCTCCACTTCTCCTTTGGATTGCCCTTCAAGGCTAACCTCCAAGGCTCCAACAACCCCCTTCAATAAAATATTTATACATGCTAAGTCAAAGAAATGAGGACATTTCCAAGAAAGGAGAATAATGCTTCAGAATGTAAAAAATGCCAAGTGTCAATCTTCTACAAAGTGGGTGCTCTCCAAGAAGGTACTTTAACCAACCATATAATGTAAAATGTCACTTAGAATAGGTGCGCCCTTCAAATGAGTGCAAAAGGTGGTATGGGACCACTTTGACTATGCCATGTAATAATAAAATATTCCATGAGACAGTGCGCCCTTAAGAGAAGTGTACAATGGGACCACATTGACCGAGCAAGATAATATAAAAATAGTCCAAAGAGGAGTACCCCCTTGAGAAGTGTGCCAAGGTAGTTGGTTATGCCTCCTTGGATCTAGAGCCAAATCAATAAAATAATCCTCAACAAATGCACCCTAAATAAATGTGACTACATCAACCAAGACGAATAACAATAAAAGACTCCTTGAGGAAGTGCACCCTATGAGAGTGTGCTAATAATAGTTGTTATCTCCCTCAATAAATGTGCCACGATACCTTGAGAAGTCAATTGCACACCAAAAATAGGAATGGTAGTTAAAGTGCTCTCTCCAATGCATTAACCTACACATCCCTTAAGGAATACCATATAAATGTGTGCAAGAGATCCACTTTTGTTGTTATAACAACCTCCACAAAAGGGATGACCAGAGCATGTGCAAAAGCATATATCCACACGGAAGAGCTACCAAACTCCTCAAACCACGAGCCAAGGACCTAAGAGAATGTGCACATGTGGAGCACTCCTTAAAAAGACATCTCCATCCTTCAATTATACCAATGTAAATCCCAAGGTAGGAGCCATAGAAAAGAGTGCCAAAGGGTGTAGAAACTCATATAATCACATTCAAAACTTCAGAATCCCTAAGTTGACGAGTGTTCTCTTCCAACATATGCAAGAACCCATACTAGGCAAACCAACATATCACCTCGATGATCAATTAAAATAAACAGTGAAACATTATACTCAGGGAAAACCCTTAGTTGATGAATTTCCCTCAATGCTAAGCAAAAACCCACCAAGGCACCAAACATTCCACATGATAATCAAGATCCCAACAAAAACGTCATAATCAATAAGCCAATATCCATTAAAATGTCAACATCTTGGCTCCAAGACCAAAATTCTCCAAATGCAACCTACTTGGGCAGAATCTTCAACCTATAGTAGTCCTCATGTTATAAGAGGGGGTAACACATTGAATTAGTCAAAGTTAAATATTGGAAATCTTATGGGGAAAATATCTTGGCAACAAAATCAAAGTTCCTTAAAAACAGAGGCTTGATGTCAAATCCTCCTTCCGATAAAAAATAGATGTCAAAATCTCTAGTTCATCAAACACCTTGGAATCCCCTTCAGATGGATGGGATCAAACTTAACTTTGATGGAGCTTCTAAAGGCAACCCTGACCTAGCAAAATCAATAGGGTTGTTCAGAGATACCATGGATGGATCCTACGAATTTATTATCAATTTGATGAAAAGAACGAATAATAAAGAAGAATTGGAAGCTGCAATCCTCGATGTTATGAAAACCCATAAAATAGGCTTAAGAGAGGTTATCCTTGAAGTGGAATTGAAACTAGTAATAGTCATCGTTAATGAGAAATCGAAAATCTCATCATGCAAAGTGACCAGCCACATAACATGGTACAAAAAAATGCCTCAATCCTTTGAGGAGTTGTTAAAGTAGTGTTATCACATATATATTGAAGTTGGGCTACCATGATGCAGCATACAGATTGATCTCTTTATTTTTCCGAGCTATTCATTCAAATGGGATTATAGCATGGATCATTGAGTTTTTGAGCCATCCAGAGCCTTTGTTCAGCAGCAGCTTCAGATTGTTTCCATGCCAGGACCGAGATCTCCTTGTCCATTGAGATGATTTCAGTGGTGACCCAATTCATTCGAGCAAAGTAGCAGATATGGTACACACAATTACAGATGGGCATATCAAATAGAGACGGGTATATGGTGAGATCAAGTATATGGCTCAATGTTTGGATTTTTCTCTTTGATGTATGTTAAACACCTAAGCTTGTTATGTTAGGATGCTCATGGTCACCTATGCTTATATTACATTTGTACTAATGCTTAAACCTTTTTTGTGAATGAATAAAGATTCTAATGTTGAAGACTATTGCTTATGCCATACTTTACACAACCTTTAAACTTTAGTGCTTTGTTGGTTCCATGTATCACTTGTCCCCATCCATACAGTTCATCCATAATTTGTTTTCCTCCCATGACTTATGATTGACTGAGACCTATGAGATTGAAGATCATGCTCCCTACTTTGACCCCTATGCATGATGGATCCCATGTTGTTCTGTGTCTCGACTCTGAGTTGTGCAACAAAAATTACCGAAGCCTTGATCCTTCTGGGCCAGGAGAACCCGCTGGTGTTGGTTCCAGAGATTAGGTGAGTTGGGTCTTGAAGCCTTGACCTCTCTGGTTGGTTGCCCCGATGTTTAGTCTTGACTATGGATTCCCCCCCTAGTTTCTCGAGGAGTGACAGCTAAAACTTGAAGCAATATGTCTACCATCATTACATGCATTATGTGTTATATGTTATATACTGAGAAATGCAAGCCCTCAAATAAAAATGCAAACTGTGTCTTTAGATACAACTCAAAAAGGGATTTGAAATGAAATTGTGAAAGGCCCAAATAAAGCAGTGGATAAATAAATGCTAAATCTAAAGATTGTTGGCCATCTTATTGAAATGTAATGATTAATTCATCACGGAGCCTGCGGGTTTTGATGTGAGATGGAGTAAGGGACATCTAATTCTAAGTGTCCCTTAGGATCTCTTCACTTCAGTTTCTTGTGTACTCAACACAAGGGTCCTATAAAAGATCCTCACGGAGCTTGATTGTTAGCTTGGATGTGAGTTGTAGACATGTTGCTAAAGTTGAATGGACTCTTTTCAGATCAACTCATCCACTTGTGAGACACCACCATTCCCTATTGTTTATCCGTCATGCAGATGTGACTGTAGTTGTGTGTAATTGTCATCATTCCGAGAGATCATATGGTCAAAATAATATAAGTCATTTCCCTTTTACTTAGCCTTGTTTTCCACCTTCACCCAACACTAGCAGATTGTTTAAGCTTTGTAAATATGGCATATGCAAGAGGCTTCCAAAAGATTCAATGATTACTTAAAAAACAGGTATTTCTTATTGGTTGTTATTATTATTATTGTCACCATGATTCTGAATGACATGATTTAAGTTGGGTTTTAATATACATCTTGGAGCAGTTCTTACCTTGGATGTCTGTAGGTTCAGTTCAATTCAGCGTCTCACCTTTAGTTTGGGTACTTTGACCAGGTCAACCTAGTTGACCAAATCAAACATTGTTCCCAAAGCAATGGCTAAAATTTTGGCAAGGCTTCTATTTATTCCAGACATGCCCAGGACCAATACTGCGGTTTCAATTTTCAGAGTTTGGCCTCAAATTGCATGATTAGTGATTATTATCACTTTATTATTGGTCAGATTATATTATTATTGCAATGATTTTGGTTCTCCTAGAGCACCATAGTGTTCCAGGGGGTATGAGTAGTCATTTATACCATTCTTCTATGTCTGCAGATACTCCTATGTAGTCAATTTTCCCCAGTTCTCAACCTGAAGGAAAATATGATGATTTTTATGATTTTCATAGATTGTACCATCATAAAATGAACTAGGAAAACACTGGGAAAATCAATTTGGCTTGGGTGGTTAAGGAAATGGTAGGAAAATCTATCCAGGTGATGAATTATGGCTCTCTGGACACTTCTTCACCGGTTTCAGTCATCAGTTTGTTCGACATTATTTATTTGGCTCAGTTAGTGAGGATGTCCCCCAAGGGGCGCCCCTCACCTTGGCTATATGATGCATCACATTGTTATATCTTATGATTTCATGTTGTAATGGGGCCTAGAGAGAATTAAGCCCCTAATGACCCCCTTTGATTTATTAGCATGCTATACCTTATGTTATCCTATGTGTTGACTTATACAACGCATCATTGGGAAAAAAGTGCACCCCCCTTCATCTAGTCAACTTGATCCATGTATTGATCCATGTAAAGTTTATCTCCACCGTTGATGATGTTATAATCTCAACTATCGGATGTAAAAGTGAGATAGGGTTTGCGTCTCTCAAAAGCTATATAAAGACGAGACCCCCCCCATTGTATCCCATCGCGAAATTTGGCACCATTGGCTCTTGAAGAATAATAGAGAAATTTTTCTTGGGATCTTTTGTCTTTTGTGGATGATTGAAGAATGTTCTTTGTGATTGACTAACATTATTTCTCGTTTACAATGGAGATTATTGGTGAATCTGTGGCATATTTTTTCTAGATCCATTTTATTTGGACAAGGGCGCACCTGTGGGAGACGCCCACCTTGCTCTTCTTTTCGGATTGGGGGTTACAGGGAGTAGTTCTATCTTATGATTTTTTACTCTCTTATTTGTTTACTTCTCATGAACATTAGTCATTTTTCTTGTTGATTTCACTATTGTTTACTTGGCTTGGAAGGAGAGAGAGTGCATTTGGCTTCCTTGAGCGCTTTCAACAAAGCTAGATTTTCATCATTGCTTCACTTGATCCATGCGGAAATAATCTTCATCACTTCGGCATTCATCCTCGGAAACATCAAGTACGCTTTTCCCAGGTAAGATCTATCATTTTTCTGAGTGTCTAATTGGAGTTGCATTTTCCTTTCATCAAACCCTCATTTAAAACCCTCATTTCTTAGATCTGTAGGTTCTAGTTTGCGGTGGGGTAAAAAACTTATAACCCACTTTGGAATAATCATAAAACCCCCAAGTCTAAATTTTCACGATCATCGGACTCCATTTGCCCACCTAACACACTGGTATGCTTCTTAGGGGAAGACACCCTCCTTGGGAGGAGTGGGTATTTTCTGATCCGCGAACTAGGTATTGCTAGTTTCACCTCTAAATCTTACACCTAGAAATCAATCTTGTTGGATTTTGTGCAACTTCGGAAGACATTCTTTATTTGTACCTCCTACAGGAGTTGAACTTGTTGTAATCTATCATACAAACCCTAGAAAGAACAATGTAAACCTTGGGGAGAAAAGCAAGCAAAAGAAACGATAAAATGAAATTCTAAAATATATTTTTTATTGCTCCCCCAAGAGAAGTCGACCCCAGTGATTTTCCTAGTGGAAAATCTTCATAAATTGGAGGTGCGCCTCCTCATTATTTCATACAATCACAGAAGTAAGAATTCGCATTACTGGGACAGAGAAGTTCGCACCTGCAAAAGGAGAAGACTGTTTTGGGGTTTCTATCTCTGGAAAATACTTCCATCTTTTCTCTCTCTTATTTGAACACTGATCTCAGAATTATTATCTCTATACGAAGGTTGTTGGGTTTTCTCTCATTTGGGTTTCCCGGGATAAAAATCCTTGTGTTATTGTTTTATGCTTTGTCTTTCTTCTAGTGATCCTATTGGTAAATGCAATTAAGATATACTGCTATAATCTTATCAAAGTCTAACATGGTATCAGAGCAGTGCTAGAAGAAACCATTGTCGGAACTCTATCGGAAACCTGTCTAAACTAGGGTTTCATCTTTCAAACCCTTCACTCAACCTTTTGGCAAAAAAAGAGCCTTAGGAATTTCGCTATAAGGAGATCACATCTTTTGGTGAAGGAAGAATTCAATTCTGAGAATTTTCAACTTTTGGCCTAATTCTACAGCGGCAACAGAAATTAGGGTTTCAAATTTTGACCTATTTCCTCCACAGTTTTGGCTCAACTCTACCTATTCTCAGCTCGCCTCTCTAGGGCACATTTATCTGTGGAGTCAGTTTTCCAAAACTCCAACTTTCATTTTTTGACCTAGCCTCTGCTAGGGTTTCAAATCCAGATCTGCAGTCAAGATGATCAGTATGAAGGTTGAAGATCGTCTGGAAGGGGCTTCCAACTTCATCCCCTAGAAGTATATGGTTTTTCTTCTACTAGAAGAAAATGACCTATTATAGTTTGTAAATGCAAAGGTCCCAGAACCAGAAACCGAAGAAGACAAACCTCGTTGGATAAAAAATGATCCCAAAGCAAGAAGGATTTTGGTGGACTCAATAAGAGACCATTTGGTTCCTAAAATCTCAGAAAGACGACGGCGAGGAAGATGTTCAAAACCTTAAAGAAGCTATTTGAACACAAAAGCATCGATGTGACTCACATTTAGGAATAAACTGTCGAATATGAAGATGACGAAGTCCAAAAAGACTGCCTCATATTTCATGAGGGTCACCGAGCTCCGGGGCAAGGTAAAGTCTAGTGGAGACAATCTTGAAGAAAAGGATCTCGTTATGACCACCTTAAATGATCTCCCACCATCTTGGGAGTCTTTCATCCAAACTATAAGCGGTCGAACCCAGTTGCCCAAATTTGATAAGCTATGGGCAGAATGCACTCAAGAAGAGACGAGAGTAGCAGCACATCAAAGACTTCATGGCACTCACTTGAGCAAAATCAAGCGTTTGTATCTCATGCCAAGAAAGGCAAGGGAAGGGGAAGGAAGTCGTACAATCACAAGCGCCAAGATAAGAGATCAAGTCCTCCCCCAGATCAGAAGAAACAAAAGAAGGATCTATCTCAGATCCAATGCTACAGGTGCAAGAAATACAATCATCATGCCAGTAGTTGTCGAAGTTCACACAAAAAGAAGCATGAAGCTTAAACTGTTGATGTAGAAGAAGATCATCATCACAAGAAACAGAAGAATGAAGATCGTACATAATTCTTCTTCATATAAGCTCTATCAGGTACGGTTCCCACCACTAGTGATACTTGGCTCATAGATAGTGGTGCATCTAAACACATGACAGAATATAAAGAAAATCTCTCGGAAGTAGTTGAGAAAGATTCTCATCTCCGTGTTATGCTTGGAAATGATACTAACTACACTGTGAAGGGATCTGGGGCTACCTCCCTTCAGCTAGAGTCTAATGATACTCTACACTTAAGTGATGTGCTCTATGTACCTGGTATGAAAAGAAATCTTGTTTCCATCTCAACCTTAGAAGACAAAGGATACAAAGTAGCATTTTCAGATGAAAAAGTACTTGCTTAGCAGAAGAACTCAAGCATGGATACAGCGAAAGTAATTGGTATGAAAGAGGAAAGCTTGTACCGACTGAACACTCTACCAGTCCAAGCCCTAGTCCATGACTCTACAAGTATGGGTGAGCAATGGCACAAAAGACTAGCTCATTTAAATTACAAAGCTCTCCCAGCAGTAAGTAACATAGTGTTGATGAAAATGTCATTGATGCCAACATGGACTTGCAGTGGCCCCACAGGTTGTCATTGATGCCACCAAGTCCCACCTGTAGTGCCTTGGATCCCTTACAGAGTGGGTTTGTGCCTTGAAGCACCTTGTACCCAGTTGACAAGGTCCCTGTACCCACAAGGATGGATCTTGAAGCCACCACCTTGCTGAAGATGTTGAAGACCCTATTGATGGTGTTGAAGACCCTAGAGATGGTCCTGAAGCCTTGGTGAAAGATGGAGAAGCCCTATATGGGTTGGAGAAGCATTAATGACCCATTATGTGGTCATTCATGCTCTGATGATGTCATGGTACCCCAAGAGAAGGCCTAGCAACCCCACAGGTGATGTCATGATGAATCTTGACCCTTGGAGGTCTCCTGGTGTGGTTGAGGTGGTTGAAGAAGCCTATGAAGCCTCTTGTTTGATGAAGAAGTCCTTGGACCCACACTTAGTGCTTTGATGACCTTACAACTCTTGTTAGGGTCATGGAGCTCTTCTACGATGATGATGACCTTGTATGGTCCTTAACAGGCTATGGAACCCATGAACATGTCCTTGGTATGATGAAGAAGCCCATGAAGACTCGAAACCCTTGATGAAGACCATGATGCCCTTGCAAAGGTCATGGAGCCCACTACCTGCACTTGACATGGATAGATGGCATGATGATATGGTCATGAGGTCTTGAAGATGGTCTTGAGTACATGAGAAGACTTGGCACCCACATAGGGTGGCATAATAGCACTTTGACACTTTAGTTTGACACACTTGGTGGATTATGGATGGTGACATGGCATCTTGATGGTGGGATCCTTAATGAAACCGTTGTGGCTTGCTAAACCCTTGTCATTGATAATAATTTGTGAACAAGCCCTAATGAGGAGCTTATAATGACTTATGGACACACATACAACATACTCATACTCTTATGACAAATTAAATGGTAAGAAGGTTGCCTCATCTTTATAATATATGAGGATTAAAATATATCATAAAATAATAACAATACAAAATAAAAATTAAATCTTACCATCCTTACCTTTGAAGACAAGTCGGCCCATTTCAAAAAGGTAAAATCAAAATAAAATAACTTGTTTACATGATAGGTCGACCCAGTGGAAAACTAGTATATATACCCAATCAAACAACCTTATTTTGCAAGGAAAATTCGTTGGAGTTGCTCTGAGGCTTTTCGTAATTGTTGACTGTCGAACTTCGTTGTTTAGGAGCAGTATAGGAGCAGTAACTAAGGGTTGTAAACTCTCGGTGTAGATAAAGCAGCAAAAACTTTTGAAGCTCGCAGCTGAAAATAGTGACTATAATATGTCTCGGTGGCAGCGATAAAGAAAAAGCCCTAATTTTGCAGCAAACCTTCTTATAACACCTCCACAGTAAAGACTCTTGATAGCAGCAGTAAGAAGAGGATCTGAATATGGCAGCAGCAGTAGGCTAACGTTGAACTGAGGAAGAAATTCGGTGGAGCTAACAACAATCATTTTTGTCCTTTTTGGATTTTTTCACAGTGTGACTAGCAGACTGAGATTTTTGGTGATAGTAGCTCAAGAATTTCTTTTGGTTTTGTTTCTTTGCTTCTCCATACCCACGGTGATGTAGAAGTCGCTCAGTGGAGACTGTTTTGTAGCAGTAATCAAGAAGCAGCCCTATAGGGACTCTTCTCAGCAGCCGAATCCTGTTGGATGTGAGAAAGGCAGCTAGCACTGAATAGGCATGGTTAGGGTTTGATGAGAGTTAGTTTGCTTGCACAGTCAATTTTGGTGAAGCCTCTCCACAGTCCTGAAGAGAAGCTGTGAACAGTATGGTTTTGAAGGTCATCTTCGACCTCAGTTTCAGTCCAAGCTTGAAGTGATAAAGGTAAGTTCTATGGTAATTATGTTATGTTGTTACAATGGTGTGATTTAGTGAAGATAGGATGATGCCCTACAAACTATGATACCATTCAATGATATGATGATATATTCCTATATATGATGATGCATACTACTGTAAGTTGAGGATGAATACACACAGTGATGACATGATACTACTATGACATACTTGTGATAAACATTCAGTGATATACAGTCATGAAGTAATGATGAAAGTCTGAGTAAAGTCTGCTAAAGTATACACAGTTGAAGTCTGATCAAGATGACATTAGCATACACAGAAATTGATTACGTGATTTGAAGTTGATGATGTTTGATGGTGCCTTCCCTATGTTGATGAACATTCCATGACTACCCTAGAAGTGACATATGCAGACATATGCAGATGACAGTTATGAAGTGATGTGATGATACTAATAGCGCTTGTATTGATGATGATGATACACCCGTCTGTATGATAATGAAAACATAAAAAATACAGTGGTATGCTGTAAACCCTATGATGATGCAAACCATGTGATGATGTTACATACTTTGATGGTAATTTTGGTACCTTAAAGACAAGTTCAGGTTGTCAGACCTTTTGATGATGATGATGATGATATGATAGTGTCTTGGACACTGTAATACATACCCTATGTTGATATAGCAGACCTTGATCACTTGATCCTAAGTTTGATAGACCTCCTAATGAAGATGATGACAGCTGCAATGAAGTGACATTGATACCTTCAAAAGTGTCCCTTGTATGAACAGACCTTGATGAAAAGTTGTATTGCAGAAGTGAAGAATGATGAGCAGGGAAGTTTGACCAGCAGTATGATACACCTCCAGCTATGAAGACCTTGATGATGACATGTTCAAACCTTGATGTTTGATGACTTGACAAGTAGTTTTGATGACATGGTTGATAACCAGTAGTAGTGATGAGCAGCAGTGATGATTAGATGAACAAAATTGATGAGAAGATGAGCAGCAGAGATTGATGAACAGATCGACAAGCAAAGGATGATGAGCAGAGAATGGCTGCGCAGCAAATTGATGACAATCAGAGAATGGCTGCGCAGCAAATTGATGACAATCAGAGATTGGCATCAAGCTTGCAAGTGAAATCTTGCACTTGAGGATTGGACTCCTCAAAGCCTTCTTAGTTGGAACTAAGAAAACCAGGCTAGGTATTGTTATGAGAATTAGTGCTCTTTTTATTAGTTAATGTTGATTGTAATCGAGAAGATTGTAGTCTTCGATGTACCATAAATAAAGATCAAAATTACAAATATTCTCGTGTCTCTTGATGTGATGATTGTATGGTTGATTTAGCTGATGCTTTTGATTATGTAATTCATGACATAATGATTGATATACTCTGAATGATTAAAAGAAGGTAAAAATGTTTAAATTGCTCACACACTAATTCACCCCCCCTCTCAGTGTGGCCATTGTGTCCAACACATACTTACATGTATACCGGTGCTATAGGTAGACCATGATGAAACATGTAGAGGATGTGCACTTGGCAAGAATGCCAAGAAATCCTTCCCAAATAGTGAGAGCAGATCCAAAGAAATCTTAGATCTAGTGCACTCTTACTTGTGCGGCCCAATGACAGTTGCTTTATTGGGAGGATATTATTACTATGTGACTTTTATTGATGACTACTCACGGAAGACTTGGATATACTTTCTCAAGACCAAGGAATCCGAGGAAGTACTCAGCAAGTTCAAAGAATTCAAAGCACAAGTCGAGAATTTGTCAGGGAAGAGTATCAAGATCCTAAGATCAGATAATGGTGGAGAAATACAACTCTACAGAATTCAGTGATTTTTGCAAAGAAGCAGGAATTAAGAGGGAGCTCACAGTTCCCTACAACCCCCAGCAAAACGGGGTTGTTGAAAGAAAGAACAGAACAATTGTGGAGGAATCCAAAGCCATGATTCATGACCAGAGTCTACCTATGTTCTTATGGGAAGAAGCATCCAGAACGACTGTATATATACAGAACAGATGCCCACATAAGATAGTGAAGAACATGAATCCGAAAGAAGCTTTTACAGGAGTAAAACCAGAAATGGGTCACCTCTGAATCTTTGGATGTCCAGTCTACATACATGTGCCCAAGGAGAAAAGGACAAAGTTAGAACCTTCAGGAAAGAAGGGAATTTCGTAGGATACAGTGAATTTTCAAAGGCCTACAAAATTTATATCCCAAGATCCAGGAAGATTGAAGTTAGCAGGGATCGGACATGATGATCGATGATGAGAAAATGGAGATGAGATCATCTCCCCCTCCAGTTCAGAATGAGTTAGCAAAGAAAGATGAACCCATCGATCCCATTGATCCAGTCGAGACAGTTAATGATCCCAGAAATATTGCAATAAGCCGGAAAAGACCTAGGTGGGCACAACAGACCTTACAGGATGCAGAGGGGCATGAAGCTCCACATGGCACTTTCAAAGAAAGCAAAAGACATCAAAGTTTCTCTAGTTATGTACCATTGATGAGCCACAACATTGACTCAGAACCAACCACGTATGAAGAAGCATCCAGACACCAAGTTTGGGAGGATGCCATGGTGGAAAAATATCAAACCATCATGAAGAATGATGTGTGGAAGATTGTACCGAGACCTGAGGGGAAATCAGTTGTAACTTCCAGGTGGCTATACAAAATCAAAATGGAGCATATGGAAGTATTGAAAAATACAAGGCTAGGTTTGTTGTCAGAGGATTCTCTCAAAAATAGGGAGTCAATTATGATGAGACATTTTCTCCCACGGCTCGATATACTTCCATCAGATCGATCATTGCTATTGCTTCAACTAAGGGATGGTAGTTGCATCAGATGGATGTCAAGACAACCTTTCTCAATGATATTGAACATCCAAAAGGGTTTATTGTCCATGGAAAGGAGTCTCATGTATGCAAGATGAAAAAGGATTTATATGGACTCAAGCAAGCACCCCGTGCTAGGTATGGACGAATAGACGGATTCGTTATGAGTCTAGGATTCACCAAGAGTGATGCAAACCCCAACCTTTACCACAAGGTTGTGAATGATGAGCCACTGATTTTGGTTCTATATGTTAATGACCTGTTTCTCACTGGAAATGAGAAACTTATCGTATGGTTAAGAAGAAACTCGCCTCTAACTTCGAAATGAAGGATCTTGGATTAATGGATTACTTCTTGGGATTAGAAGTATGGCACAGGTAGAAGGAGATTTTCCTAGGTCAAGGAAAATACACCATAGATATACTGAAGAGATTCGAAATGTTGGACTGCAAGTCCATAGCTACTCCGATGGATGCAAATTTGAAGAAGTTGAGAGATTCTACTTCAGATTCAAATTTGATCGATCCCACTATGTATCGTTAGTTGATTGGGTCCTTGATGTATCTGACAAACACCAGACCAGATATTTGTTTTGCTGTGAATACCCTCAATCAGTTCATGTGCGAACTAAGGCAGATTCACTAGAATGCTACAAAACATGTGCTCAAATACTTACGTGGAACTGTGAGATATGGTCTACGATATGATTTAGATTGTGACTTGAAATCGCAAGGGTTTACAGACTCGGAATGGGCCGAATGCACTGCAGATAGGAAGAGTGCATTTTCAGTCTAGGTTCTGCAGTAATTTCCTGGTGCAATAGGAAGCAGAACTCAGTAGCTCTCAGTACTACACAGGTCGATTTTATGGCTGCTAGCTCAGCAGCCCGAGAAGCAATTTGGCTTCGTAAACTTCTTGCAGGATTGTTTGGCCAAATTCCTGAGCCAACCATGATTCACTGTGAAAACCAGTGTTGTGTGCAGATGTCAGTGAATCCTGTATTTCACGACAAGTCAAAGCAGATAGAGATTCGATATCGCTTCATACATGATATGGTGCACAAAGGTGTGGTCGAGCTATAGTATATTCCGTCAGATGACCAGACTGCAAATGTTCTCACCAAGCCTCTTCCCAAGGTGAAGTTCGAATACTTTTGCGGAAGACCTGGAGTAGAAGAGAACGTATCCCTCCTTGAGAGGGAGAGATGACTAAAAGACATTTATCATGATTTTGCTTAGGTACCTCTACTCGCTCAAGTTCTCAGCCAAGTATGGGAGTACCCCATCGGCAGATGAGATGGACAGGTAGTCGTTGGTTGTGCACATTTACTCGTTCAGGTTCTCATCCAGGTATGGGAGTACCCCATCGACAGATGAGACAAACAGGTCATAGATGGTCGTACAAATTTACTCGTCCAGGATTCTCAAGCCAGGTATGGAAGTTTCCCAACGGCAGTAGAGACGGACAGGTAGCAGAAGATTTTCTCTCAAACATCCTAATAGAACTGATTCATGAAAACACTTCTCGAAGGATAGAGATCATGCTGACAACCTTCAGTAAGTATAGAGATGATGGAGACAGTATAGATGTACAAATGAAACGCAAATGATCGTGATGTTGATGAAGAACGAAGAATACCTTCATTGTTGAGAGGGAGCGTTGGAGATTGTGAAGCTTCAGAAGACATTCTTTATTTGTACCTCCTACGGGAGTTGAACTTGTTGTAATCTATCATACAAACCCTAGAAAGAACAATGTAAACCTTGGGGAGAAAAGCAAGCAAAAGAAAAGATAAAATGAAATTATAAAATATATTTTTCATTGCCCCCCCAAGAGAAGTCAGCCTCAGTGATTTTCCTAGTGGAAAATCAGTATAAATAGGAGACGCCCCTCATTATTTCATACAGTCACACAAGTAAAAATTTGCATCACTGGGAGAAAGAAGTTTGCACCTACAGAAGGAGAAGACTGTTTTGGGGTTTCTATCTCTGGAAAATACTTCCATCTTTTCTCTCTTATCTGTACACTGATCTCAGAATTATTATCTCTATTCGAAGGTTGTTGGGTTTTCTCCCATTCGAGTTGCCTAGGATAAAATTCCTTGTGTTATTGTTTTGTGCTTTGTCTTTTTTCTAGTGATCCTATTGGTAAATGCAATTAAGATATACTACTATAATCTTATGAAAATCTAACAAATCTGAGTGTCCAGTTTCGCTTAATTGCACCATTTACCCTTAGATTCAATTTCCACGATCAAAACCTTAGAGTAAATTAGGGCCTTTTACTCAGACACTTGTAATATTTTAGTAATGGTACAAAACTCTAATTAAACATAATACTAAGAGATTTAATCAAGTTTCCCTCCACTTTCTACTTTCCTTCATCATTTTTAGGGATCTTGGCTATAGGGAAGCCCCTTGGGCTTAGTACTTTCATTGAGGCCGAAGTGTCGGTATCCTTGACTGGCGTGACATCTGAGTTTTTTAGAGGTACTGGATATCGTAGGTTGCAACTTTAGTTGCCTTTCCTCTGCCATCCTAGATAGGATCACCCTACGGGGCAACTACAAGATTCATGATAACAAGTAGAACTTAGCTTTATATAATAATCAATTAGATAAAGGTTCTAATAAAGACACTTTAGAATTTATATATTGTGTGATTTTATGCTTTAAGTTGCTTTATTTCCTTTATCAATCTATCCCACACTCATAAAGTGGATTGACTTGACCTCATTGTATTTCTATATAAGAAAACTTTTGCTTTCTCTTCTTATTGAATATAAAATGATATCTCTTCCAAGTTATTACTGTTGATTAAGTTGTAATTGATGCCAACAGTGCCTGGTCATTGATGCCAACAGTTGAGTCTTGGTGCCCCTTGTGAAGACCTTGATGCCCACTATTTGAAATTGAAGAGGTTAAGGAACCCACATTGTCGATGATGGAGAAGCCCTTGATGGGTTGAAAATATTAATGACTCATTTTGTGGTCATTTGGGTATGATGTGGCTAATAGGCATATGGAGGATCTTGACCATTATATATGATGACTTTCATTGCTTGTGAATATTGATGAAGCCCTATTTGCTTACTACACCCCTAACGTTGATGATGAGGTCTTTAAAGGTTGAAAAAGTTTATATGATAACAAGCACATGATGGAGACAAAGAAGAAAGAGTATGAAATCTACAATTACTGATATGCTTGAAATGCCCAAGATGAAGAGCTAAAGCAGCCCTCTATTCTTATTAAATAGAGATTTTAAATTAATATTAAAATGACCAAATGGAAAACATATATCCAGCAGGTCGGCTCCATAAATAAATTTCAAAATAATATTAAAAACCCCATGCAAATGTCGGCTCATCATCAAATGATTATGTGAAGTCGGCCCTGATTAAAATATTTTACAAGTCGGCTCAAAAGTACTTTTTAATTATAAATAGGATTATAACAAGTCGGCTCCTTAAAATAAAATTTTGAAGTCAGCTCAAGTTTTTTAAGTCGGCCCATAAAAAAATTTCATAAAAAAAAATTCTATTTTATTAGCAGGTTGACCTAAAGATAACGTGAAAATTGGTATAAATACCTCATCTACGACCTCTCTTTGTGAACATATTTTTGGTCATTGGACTCTCGTGGCAGCAGAAGGAAATATCTTGGGATAGCGTGGGAGCAGTGGATACAGGAGCAAATCTGCCGCAGCTCAGGAAATTTTTTTTTTTTTGGAACAGCAGTCAATTTTCAGCATGTAAACTGCTATGTATGTGACCTTCTTCTCAGCAATTCACACTGTCAAGACAGTCCAAAGACAGTCCGAGTTTGATAAGAAACAGGCCCTAGTGTCCTTGTCCTCATCACTTACACAGAGCATATTAATACAATAGGTTTTGGTCTGAGGTTTAATTCGCTGATCTGAGCAGCAGCAGAGAGAAAGTACTCAGTCATTTTTATTTTGAGGTTTTGCTGTCTTCTTTACTATCTTTGAGCAGCAGATCCAAGGAGGTTCATGAGCAAGAAGATTGCAGGTCGAGAAGCAGCTACAGATCTGTTTGTGAAGGTCTGAGTTTGTCTATTTAGTGAGAGTACTGCCATTATCAAGCAAACAGCAGCTACAGGGGTAAGTCAAACTTTCCAGATCGCTGATCACTGTCTGTGAAATTCTACAGCAGATTGAGTTGATTATAGATGTAACGGTGATATAGTTTGAATTGATGGGAAAGCAGTAAGTCACAGATATATATGTAGACATTGGAAGATTGAATTGTGGTGTGAGCTTTGCAACAATTTTAACTCCTAGTCAAGAAAAGCTTAGCCAGGGTAATGAACATAAGGAGTACTCGACAATGCTGCATAAAGCCTTGGAGGATGCTGTGATGTTAAATACATTTCCCAAAGCTGCAGTTGATGTTTTTTCCCTAGTGCTTGAATCTGTTGGTGTGACAAAGTTAATTGGCTTGGCAATGATTTGATGGGCATCTCCATCAAAGGCACATCAAATACCTTAACTGTTGTGGAATACTTACCAACAACGAGAAGAGATCTATTTTATTCCAGCACCTGTGCAACATATGAAGATGATTATCATACAGTTATGAAGTAAAGATGAAAGGTATGTAATGGTATTTATCCTATGATGATGCGTGATGATGTGTAGTTTCTGTGGTTTCTACATTTCCATCGTTACTGCCCAGAAAAGCAGTGGTCTCCTTGGCCTCTGCCTGAAGTTGTGATCATTGATCTTGATCATTGTATATCAAAAGCTAGCAGTATTCGGTGACTGTCCAGGTCAGCATTCAAAATGAGGTTGTTCCAGAGACTGGGAATGATTTAGTGGTATCTGGTGGAAGAAGCCTCCATATCAAAACTGAAAACGTTACAGCCATACATTATTGCCAAAATCTGAAGGTTATTCAATGGCAAGTTGCAGAACTTAGGCCATAGTTTAAAGTACTATTTATTGTTGATCTCAGATCTAATCAACATGCACTTCAAGACAGAATTTAGGATCAGATCCAAAAGACCTTTTTTGAAGCATACCTGAGGATGTCAAGCGGTCACAGGTTTGAAGTCATCTACAACAGCAGTGAAGCAGTGCACTTGTTGATAATGAAACAGCCCAGCAAATGAACCAGCAAACAGTGGATTTCTCCTCGGCAAATACACAACACAAGGATATTGATACACTGGTCACTTCTGGTAT
>LPNX010864556.1:41004-63888 GCA_001517045.1 Pseudotsuga menziesii | reverse complement strand
TTGAGGAGCTGTGATTGTTGATTGATGTGCACAGATGTTTGAGCAGAGATTGAGACTATTGCAGCAGTGTTGAGCAGCAGTAGATGAATGATGAGCAGCGTTGCAGCTGAGCTGATGTGTCTGCAGATTGATGAGTTGATGTGACAGTGAGCCTTAATGTAAAAGCAAGCTTGTCTTGCTTTTGAGGTTAGGATACCTCAAACCCTTCTTAGCAGGGTCTAAGAAAACTAGGCAGGGTCCTGGATGCTGAGCAGGTGCTCTATTTATCAGTAGATGCTGATTTCGCCTAACGGTTGTAGCCGGACCCAAATAATAACAAAAAGATTACAAAATTATATTGTGGTGTTCTTATGTGTTATGGTGCTTTATGAATGAAATGCTTATGCTATGTGAATGATGTTTATGAAATGATTATGGTAGAGTATTGGATTGATAAATTGGTAGCTAACCGTGATAAACTGTGAAAAGGTTTAAAAATTGTTTTACACTGATTCACCCCCCCTCTCAGTGTCAACAATTACATAGTCTCTTTATGTGTCGTGATATGGTATCAGAGCTCAGTTAGAGCCTCAAAGACATTGAGAGCATTAAGACCTAGGGACTATTGTTGGGAGAGATGTATTGAGGGATTGTTAGCTTAGCACATCAAAGATCCCAAAGGATTTCACCAGAAACCAGTCGACATCAAGTTGTACAGCCGCTGTACAGCAATCCTCAGATCGTATAACCGTCATACAACAGTCATCGGCCCATATAGCCGCCAACAAGCCACTAGCAACATCATATGGACACCGTACAAGAAATCAATCATATTTTCCAATCATACAACTATACGGAATTAAAATCCAGTCGTTCAACTGACCAATTGGGTCAATGTTTTACTGTATAGTTGATTTTGACAGTCAATTGGTGAAATTTCTTATCTATTTGTCCAATTCAACAATTTTACAAGTAGATTGAATCTGTTCTTACATGAATTGGTGCCTGGATTTCTCGAATTGGATGTTTTAGTTGCTAACTTCACATTCTTCTACAAATTTACGTAGAAATAAATTATTTTGGGGCTGATTTGACTATCTTTGAGTTGTTTGCGAGCAGATTTGTCTAGATTTGTGTGTTTTACAACCATTTGAGTAAAGATTGGGGGTTTACGAGGTTGTTTGTGAGCAAATCATCCTAGATCTGTGTTTTGGAGTTGTTTGAGGGAAAATTTATCACAAATCTGCAGGTTGACAACCGATACGTGGCTGCTATAGTAATGTACAGCCAATATACAGGGGTTTGCCAGATATTTTTCAGCATTTTCCTCTATTTTGGTATTTTTAGCATAGTTACATATATCGACGATATCGCGATATATCGCGAGTCGAAAGGGTCGACGATATATCACCATGAAAAAATCGCGATATTTTGCCGAGTTTTGAAAATATCGCGATATTTTCAGTAAATGTCGCGAGTCAATGGAATATATCGCCCTGTTGGAAAAAAACATAATTTTTTTGTCGTAAAGAGGCCGCGGAAGGGTTCTTGGGGTTCATTTGCACTTTGCAGCGTTGAAGAAGCAGTCCACTCCTGTTTTGGGCGATTTTCTACAAGAGATCAAGGGGGAAAATGATCAAGTTTCCATTACCATTGAAGATTGTTGTGAAGTGGGGTTCCATCAACTAAATCTATTTAGGTATGTATTATTTCATTATTTTTCTTTTTGCTTAAGATTTGTTGGTTAATGTAGATTTAGTGCAGGGTTTAGGTTTAGATTTAGTGTAGGGTGTATATTTGCCATTACAATCATAGCCTATAGGCTTTCATCCTTTTAGGTAGGCCACCCTCCATTTCTTTGAATGTTTTCAAAATTTTAAAGAAGAACATTTTAAAATTTATTCATTTTTGTTTTTTGTTGTGGCATAGGTTTCATCTCCATTAGCATTATCCACTTCAAGTTTCAACTAAATAGTGACACAATGCCAAAGCCATTGGATCCAATGTGGAAGTATGGGCAACCAATTGACCCTAATAATCGGCAAAGGTTGAATTGCAAACTATGTGGGAAGGATATTTGTGGTGGAATTAGCCGCTTGAAATACCACCTTGCCAAACTTGTTGGGCATGAAGTGGATGTTTGTCCTGCTGTTACCCCAGAAGTGATTCGTATTGCAAACCAATCCATTCTTGACATGGCTAAGAAGAGGGATGAGAAGGAGGAATTCAGAAATGAACTTGCATCTAGAACACAGTCACGAACCATGGGAGCCACAAGTAACATGCATTCCTTCTCCTCATCTACACGACCCCCACATCCCACTATGCCTTCTTTAACCTCACCTTACGTGGCATCAAGGCAACCTTCTGTTTGAACCATACTCAAACAAAGGGAGAAGGAAGAGGCAGATAGAGTTGTGACAAAATGTTTTCTATGGGGTGATGTGCCTTTCAACATCACCAAAAACAACCCCTATTATCATGCCATGTTTCAAGCTGCTGGCATTGTTGGTCTAGATTATAGGGGGGCTTCCTATAATGATTTGAGAGGGAGACTCCTTGATGAGGAGAAGGTTGATTGCACTCGGAGATTAGATGAGCTCAAACAGTCATGGGAGGCCACCAGTTGCAGTGTTATGTCAGATGAATGGACTGATGGGAAGGGCAGATCCATTATCAATTTCTTAGTCAATTGTCCCAGGGGGACAATTTTTATCAAATCTGTCGATGCATCTCCCTATGTTAAAGATGCACACTTATTATGTGATTTGTTGGATAAGTTTATCCGAGAGATAGGTCCACAATATGTTGTCCAAGTCATTACGAACAACGCTGCCAATTATGTTGCTGCTGGGAGGATGCTTATTGAGAGGTATGCAAGCTTGTATTGGACTCCTTGTGCCGCCCAATGCATTGATTTGATGCTAGAGGACATGGAAAAACTTCCTTGGATCAAAGAAGTCATTGATTCAGCTCGGAGTGTGACAAAATATATATACAATCATACATATGTTCTTTCACTCATGAGACGCTTCACGGGGAACAAGGAGTTGATGCGGCGTACAATCACACGATTCGCCACTTCCTTCATTTCTCTTCAGTCTATGCATAAGGTTATGATGGAGTTGCAACGGATGTTTCTTTCTGATGAGTGGGCTTCTTGTGTCTATAGCACCAAACAAGATGGGCAAGCCATTGCTCAAATGGTGCAATTTGATTTGACTTTTTGGACAGGATTGGAGGAGGTATGTGCCATCAGTGAACCTTTGGTAAAGATTCTTCGTTTGGTTGATGGTGAAAAGCCCGCAATGGGCTACTTGTATGAGGCCATGGATAGGGCCAAGGAAGCTATCCATCACTACTATGAGGACAAGGGGGAGGTGGGACTCACAAGACGAGCTAAACTATGGAGTGTGATTGATGAACGATGGAATAATACTCTCCATCATCCCATCCATGCAGCAGGGCTCTACCTCAACCCTGCTTTCTCTTATGCATGTGGCTTTCAGTTTGATGCTGAGGTCATGGATGGCTTTCTCCAGTGTGTTCAGAGGATGGTGTTAACTCCCTCTGAGTGCGCAAAGATTTCTAGACAAATGGAGATCTATAGGATGTCAGGTGGCACTTTTGGCTATGACATGGCTGTCCAGGATAGAACCACAAGGATGCCAGGTACAATTTGTTTAAAACTTTCAAATTTTGATCTCTTAGGTTCTTAATTAATTACCCTTTCATTTCTATTTTTTTTACTTGGTAGAAATTTAATACATTGTAATTTGTAATTTGTCTTACCTTCCTTGTTTTCTTTATAGATGTGTGGTGGACTAACTATGGTCACAGAGTCCCAGAGTTGCAAAAACTTGCCATTAGAGTGCTAAGTCAAAGTTGCAACTCATCAGGGTGTGAGCACAATTGGAGTGTCTTTGAGAAGATACACTCCAAGAGCGCAAAAGGTTAGAATTTAGAAATGTTAAAGTTTAAAGTTTAAACTTAAATTTATAATCTTTGCTTCTTTATAATTTTATTAATTTTAAATATAATTTATTACAATTTTGAATTTGAATTTATCATCATTTATCACTCCCTAACTATGGATCTCATACTAATGTAGGTTACTTTCTCAGCGCCATAATGACATGGTTTATGTCTACTACAATCTAAGGTTGCAAGTGAAACAAATTGAGAAAGTACCCAATTCAGATGCCATTTCATTGGATGACATTGACACTACCAGCAAATGGAGGGTGGAGACGGAGGATCCTGTGATGGACGAGGCACCTGAATGGTTGGAGGAAGAGGATGATGCAGATCTGTCGAAGGAGGATGTTGATGTTCCACTTCCAGAGGATGACTATGAGGACATTGAGGAGGAGGTTGATACTCATGTGCAGCGCCCACCAATTCCAATGCCACCACCTCCACAGAGTCATACAGTTGGGACTGGGAGGAGACAGCTCACATTTTCCTCCCCCTCATCCACAATATCTACTCGAGCAGTTGGAGTTTCTAGTTCCGCCCCAGGCTCATCTGGACCACCTCCACGACCACCTACTGCTTCTAGAGGAAGAGTGGTGCCCTTGACCGGTAAAAGGGGTAGATTGATTAGAGGATCATCCTCAGGGAGTCGATGACTTGATTCCTATTATTTATCATTGTACTATCATACTATGTTGGTGTCCTATGTCTAGACTCTATACACTATCTACATGCCTCGTGAGTCATGATGATTCATTTCTTGAGAGATTTATTTTAATCATTTGATGTGATTTTCTATCATTCCATCAAGAACACATTTCAATATTTTCAGTTTATACTATATAGTCGATATTTGATCATGATCCACCATTTGACATATTATGCATCTTATATATGAGTTGTATTTTAATATTTATGTGGAGATTTGTTTATTTGATGTTGTTGTTGTTTTAGATGTTAAAAAAATTGAAAAAAAAATGTTTATTTTTGTATTTTTTAATGCAATACGACATTTGCCAATATTTTTCAATATTTTCGCCGTTGTTGTCGATAAGTTTCATTCCGGACCCCCGACGATATATTCGCCAACACAATATATGTAACTTTGTTTTTTAGTGCATTTATGACTTATCGAGATAGCCATTTTGACCAACATTGTTTTGGAACGGAGCTGCGAGCCAAAGTTTCTCTAGTAAGAACTACAATACATGGAAGCAAAGTATGTTGGTTATTTTTTAGTACAAATGCCTGGATAATATCGTCCTATGTAAGGATGCTCGCCCGAAAGATGCACGTAGAGACCAAGACAAGCTTGATGAGTGAGATAGAGAAGCAATAATGTTGCTTAAATTGCCCATGACAAATGCCATGCTTCCTAAGATCCAGACTAGGAATGCTTCAGCAACGATTTGGAAGCAGTTGAAAGATCTGCATGAGACCTCGGATTGTCAAAATTTTGGTTGGGTTAAGGCTTGATACAAGAAAATTAAAATTTCTATACTTTAATGCATAAAACAAAACTAAAACAAAGCTAGATCCAGAATTGTACTGCTGTGATAAATTCAAAACATAATTTTCATCTCTTTCAACTGTAACACTCCAATGGTCACTGTGTTAAAGTTGGTCCTTGAGATAATTTATCAATTGCAATATACAGAACATAAACAATAACAATGGTACAATACAACAATTAATAAACAGTAACAATGTTGGTTTAGATCTGGTTTGGATTTGCCTTATACTCAGACACTTTTGGAATCAGGCCTTGTCACTGTAAGGACAATCCGCCAAAAGGAACAGATGAGATACCTTGAAAGAGAGAGAGGGTTAGAGTGTTGTAGGTTTAGGTTAGACACAAACAGTAGCAAAGAAAATATCTCAATCACCAAACGTGAAGACCCCTGTAGGATAACAACAGTAATACTCATCCCCAAAGATAATCACGATACATGTCTTGCAACAGTAGGAGAGTACAACCCAGCTCTAGTGGTCACAAAACAATCACAACCCAGTAGAATGAAGGTCAAACAATCCATAGCCCAGCTAGAAAGAGCCACCACAGTCCAAGGTCAGCCCTAGAGGGCTTATACAGTCCATGGCCCAACTGAAAGGACTATTACAGTCCATGGCCCAACCCCAGAGGGTTGTAAAATAGTCACAGCTTGCTAAGAGGAGGCCAACACAGTCACGCCCAGCCTCAAGAGGGACAACAACAATCACAGCCTACTAGAGAAGGTCAAACACAGTCACACCCAAGCTCAAGAGGGACAACAACAGTCACGGACTGCTAGAGAAGGTCAAACACAGTCACGCCCAGCCTCAAGAGGGGCAACAACAGTCACGGCCTGCTAGAGAAGATCAAACACAGTCACACCCAGCCTTGAGGGACAACAACAGTCACGGCCTACTAGAGAAGGTCAAACACAGTCACGCCTAGCCTCAAGAGGGACAACAACAGTCACGGCCTGCTAGAGAAGGTCAACACAGTCACGCCTAGCCTCAAGTGGTCTCACAAACAACCCAATACAGTCACGGCCTAGTCACCAAGGAAATATGAGCAGCAAGAACTAAAATGTCCACTCAAAAGCAACAGTAACCCTAGGTGTCAAGTACAAACCAATTGGAAGCAGTCAAGGATCAAATTTGAGCTTCTCTTATGTCAAGATGCACACTGTAGAAATGGAGAGGTGAACTTAATTTATAATCTTGACAAGCCTTCTAGAAGGGTTTCAGGATGGTTACTAAAATAAAACATAAGATAAAGTTAGGTTGACTTAGAACAGGATACCAAAGGTCAAATGGTCATACAAGACAAAAACAATAAGGTTAAGTCATCATAGTAAAGGTGGTCATGGTACCACAAACAATAAGGATGCTAAGACCAATACGAAGGTATAAGACCACAAGTCAACTAGAGGTGTCACAACAAGGTGGTAAGGCAACCCCCTTACCCACAAGACCAAGGTGTACCATCAAGGTGGGGAAATAACCCCCTTTACACATAGGACTAACAAGACCAAGGACTTTAATCTTTTCTCTCTCAAGGTATATTGTCACGCGTATTCCATATATTTTTATCATCATTGTATAAGGAAGAACCAAACGGGATGATGTGATCCTCTGGTCCAAGGTTACTTGGGAGCGGGAGCGAGAAGCGGGAGTGGGAGCAGGAGCGGGAGCGAGAGCGGGAAGCAAAATTTTTAGAAGCTTCCGGTTTGGAAGCGTTTTTTATATAATATATATTTTTAATATATTTTGATGCATATATGCCAACAAATGCTTGTAGAATGTTGAATTAGTCATGGAAAGCAAAAAAACATGAAATAAACCATAACATGATAAATCATAATACCATATAACATCATTCATCAACCATCAATGATTCAATCAATTATCATATATTAGTGAATTCTTCAAACATAGGTCCATTATCCATAACATCAAGTTATCAACCTTACAGCTTCAGAGTTCAACTTCAAACTTGAATTGCCATGTAATGTTCACAAAATATACCATAATAAATATAAAAGAGTCAATGACTCAAGTTCGCGAATCTCAACAGTGCAGAAACTTGAAAGTACTGTAAATAAGAAAAGACAAGAAAAGTAGATTTTATGGATGTTTCATCTTGCCACAGGAAATTTCTAATTTCTTTTCCCGTTGTCTATGTCCATGAACAAAGGGAGCGGGATTTTCATCCCTAGTAGCCACCGATGTTGAGCGGCTTGAGCCACGTCCAAGACTTGGTCCTGCATGACCCCCCCTCACTGATGCAGGTGGGGGTTGTGAAGTTGAACCTGGGGGCAAAGATGGTTCATCCGGAAACAAGGTAGCAGATAGTGGTGGCATTGTTGCCGCTACATGGTCATCCTCATCGCCCAAAATCTCTTCCTCCAAGCGCTCTAAAGTTAAGGCTCCATCCTCCAAGTTATGCTCCTCCGAATTGTTGTCCCAAGTGACATATGATCTATCGGTTTTGTCCCACTCACAATAATGAGTCAACAACCTCAAGTTGTAAGGTACATAAACCAAGCTTTCTGACCGATTTTCATTTAATCGGTCTCTTTTCACGGAGTGGGTAAAGCTATAGGTGCTCCAACACCTTTCTACAGAGGAACTGTTTACCGCCTGTGAAAGCACTTTGGTTGCCAATTTATGCAAGCGTGGGCATGATGAGCAATACATGTTCCACCACTCAATAGGAGGCGCCCTATCTCGATCTTTTCTAACATGCAAAGTACCAAACGGACTAATCTCACTGAGGTATTTGCTTAATTCACTACGCAATAAGGCACATTCCTCTTCATCAGGGACCAACTTGTCTATAGCAGCCATGTACCCAACCTGTACCTTTGGATCTATGTGGGGCTTTCTCCTAACCCCACCCCCAGGTGTTGGTTTGGCCAACCAAGATGGAGAATAATATTTTGGTGTTAATACATATGCTAAGGCATGCAGTGGAACGTTGAGATGATCCCACCTTTTGACCACATGTGTGTGAATATGGTCATACAGGATGGGATCCTTCGATTCAACAATATCTTTAATCTGGCCCAACATGCTATCCATCTGCTCATACACTTCCCCAATTCTCGGCTTATCTGTATCTGCAAACCGAATCATGTGATAAATGGGATTTGTGAACTGCAAAACAAACTTGACACTTGCCCAAAATTGACCATCAAGAACTATGTCTTCCACATCATGAAAATCAAGCCTGTCAGATGTGGATGTAGCCCTATCTTTCAAGACTTGCCATGATTCACTTGATACCATGTTAGCCAATGACTCTCTTACCTTCAAAAGGTGCCTGAAGGTAAGGTAATAACTAGCAAATCTAGTCACCATTATCTTTAATAGCTTCTAACTTTAACTTTAAGTGAGGTCATCCATACGACTCCTAAGGGTTAAGTGTTAGTGACATCATCAAGGGGTGGTCAGTCCCTTGAGAAACTATCTAGCAATAATTGTTTAGGAGAAGAGCACATCACACATCATCATCTTGGTTAAGTGACCAAGATATACCTGATTAACTGACCAGGTATGTACTTGCAAGAAGTGCTTGGTCCCAAACCAAGAATCTGCCTGGTCCCAGACCAGGAAGTCTTTTCCTCAACCTGCAGCATCTACTTGGTCCCAAACTAAGAAACTGCCTGATCCCAGACAAAGATACCCTAGAGGCATATAGGGGCCCTAACCACATGTTAGGGACTTTTCCATGGCATCAACCTGCTTTGTCCCAGACCAAGAACCCCAAGAGACTATTGGGGGCCCTAGGGTACCTTCTAGGGACTTACTCTTCCTAGTTAACTTACCAGGACCACTAGTTAACTTACTAGGGTACCATCCTCCCCGAGAATGGGTCTCGTGGCTACATTATATTTAACACACACAAGGATAAAGCCTTTTTCCTAAACAACATGTTGTTCATCTGCATGAGACCTAATACAAGGACCGAGCCTTCTACCTGAAGAACATGTTCTCGATCACGATAGATGAGAGTGCATCATCACAAAATCACTTACTCAAGATCAAGGATATCAAAGAACAACTAGCCTCCATTGAGCGCAAGATGGAAGAAGAAGACATGGTGGTAATCACTCTTAAAAATTTACCACGTGATTATGAGCATTTTATTAAGACTCTAAACACCATCTCTATGAATGTTGACTCGAAGTTCAATGATCTTTGCACCAAGCTCTTAAAGCAAAATAGATGAAAGAAACAATTCGGTAGCAACAGTGAGACAAAGAGTTTAGAATAGGCCTTAGGCACCAATTTCACGGGTAAAGGTAAATGGGGAAAGAAGAAAGGACAAGGCAATGTAGATGATGCCATAAAGAATAAGAAGAGCATCACTTGTCACTATTGTGGCAAGACTGGCCATATGAAAAAAATTTACAAAAAGAGGTTGGTGTTATCACCAAACTTGTAGTTGTCTCTATGAAGTCGATCCAAAATGGACGATAGAGGGACAAGCAACTAAAGAGGTGGAACCAAGATCGCTCAACTCCCAAATGGATGGTTGTCATGCAAATCGAGGCAATCTTCACTTGATGTTATCTTAGCCCAAGACAACAATGGGGGAGACCCAGATCTACTCCCGACAGGAGAGATCAGACCTAAACACCAGATCACATCAAAGGGAGTTGAAGTACGTAAGGTGTAAGGTGGAGGAAACCCTAGATCTATGGATGACGTCACTAGGTGAACTAGGGCTTGGATCAAGGTTTATGAGATGTGGAATTTGATCCAAGTTCAAGACACAAGTGACCTATAAGCCCAATACTAGACCCAAGATTAAGGTACTAGCAAAAGATGGAGATGTCCGTTGCCTTGGGAAACATGACCAATGCAGGGAGGGTAAAAACAGGATTGGGGCTATCTAGTACCGAGGGATAGACTCGAAAGAAGGTATGACAATGCCAAATCACCCGAGCCACAAGGAAAAGGTCAAACGCAAGAGAAAAAAGCAAAAGGAAGAGTAGCGCTAGCCTCTAGAGTTTGAAGATCAGTGGCTTGGGATTTGGGCCAATGGAGTCACTTTTAGCCCAACGCTGAGGAAGACCCACATAGGGTTTGACTCGATCTACAAAACCCAGAAATGGTTTTCCCCAAGATCAAGCAGTTTGATCTATAATATTTTTTTATTTTTAATATTTAGGGTTTCAAGAAGAAAATGAAGATGCCAATGGATTGAGATCTAGAAAATAGATACTAACCTGTAGATCTTACCTAGAAAACCTTGTAGATGCCTTGATAGTGATGATCTATGTTGTCTCGATCAATTTGGGAAGATTTGAGGGAGTTTCTATGTCCAACGTTTTGCCCAAAGAAGCCACTGTGCCCTCTCTCCTGCACAACAAACATCAACCATATTAAATTTGCTGCGTCATGAGAAAAGAACAAATTCCGCAGAAAAATAGCAAGATGAAATCATGTATCGCATTGATACTAATGAAAACTCCTTGATTCAAAACACATCCAAGCCAAGCGAGTTGAGGAACCCCTACAAAAACACCCAAGTTGAAGTCGCCCTCCTGTAAACAAGACAATGTTTCCCGAAAAATATATGTATCTCACAACAAATACCCAAATGCCAGGAAGCAATAGATTTTCCAATTACCATCTAAGAACACCAAATGCAAAGGAGATCCAAAAAAATTTCCACAAGATCCAAGATCCAGATCCAAGAGCCAAAGACCCTTTACAAATGAGAAGCTCTCTCCTTTAAATAGAAATGAGAGAACCAAAATCATAACCACTTTTCAAATGGGTGGCTAAGATTAAAAGATCCAAATGTTCTAATCAATGGTTGAGATGAGCTCAACATAAAGTACATGGATCAATACAATAATATAATATAAAAATGGACCAAATAATCCTAGGAGAAGGGATCCCACTCGAATAAAAATATATAAAGATCATGGTGGGTCCAGGGAGTGTTAACTAACTCTCCTAGTGCGTCCCCATGGCACAATAAAATAATATAATTTTTTAAATGCCAAAATAGTGCCTTTCTGAGGAAATCGTGATTCTCCAAAAGCTCCAGAAAATAATAAAATATGTCGGAGAGATGGATGTGGGTCCATCCAAGTGTTGCAACTGCTGGAGAAGGAGTGGAAGACATCACTCTCATCATCAAAACTCATCCCATGCCATTTCCTTGCCTCAGTATCCCAAATCGAATTCTTCAGCAGCCATTTTAATTATTTTAATTCTGCCTCGGGAAACGTGATATGCCCAAAACTGCTTCCTAGGGTGCCTGCATTATCCAACTGAGCCCACCAGGCTCTCTGGGAGGGGGGTAATATGGTAAAAACAGGTGGTTGGACCACCCCCTCCTCATACAGCGCCCTAGGAGATCCAAACAAATCATCTCTCTACTCAAACAGGCCATCCAACATGGCAAAACTACACCAGAATGGTACATTAAGCCAAATCATCCTTGCAACTTCCCGGAATTGAAAGCAAGCTATCTCATTGGACTCAGGGAGTCCAAATCCATCTAAGGTGCATACTCATACACCCTATATGTCTCTACATGATCATCTATAGTATCCAATATACCAAGATAGAAAAAATAATAATCTGTAAATGACCACATAATCAATAATATAACCCAGGCTAACATCCATCCGCTGCAAGTGTTCAAAGGCTAAAACATGCTCTACAAATCATTCAAGTAACAATTATAACAAGTAGCAATCACTTCACTAGCTGTCTATCAACCAAATATATAGGGTTTCATTTATTAATTATAACTCAGGCCGGACTTTCAAGACCATACTCACTTCATTGTTGTAATCAATTTGCTAGTGAAGGGTGAGGGCTAAAATTCAAAAGGCTAGGCCAAAGGGTGACTACCCACTCAACACTGTGACGCTTCGGATATGGAAAGGGGATACTCACTCTAGCATATGCAGGACAAGCTATAACATAGGGGATGGCAGTGTCTCACAAATGGATAAGCTACTTTCAGAGGTGCTTATTCACCTTGACAAATGCTCACAATCCAAATCAATACAAGTGAGGCCAGCAATCCTTAGATATAACTTTGGGAACCATTGCTTCTTGGGCCTTTGATTTTCCATAGCCTTGGTCCATGCATTTATTACACGTATTTTTATTATTTTAGGCTTCATGCATTCATGTATGTTTAAAAACACTAGTTTTCATGAATGTTTTAAGATATTCATTTCATTATACTTCAAAGCCAATTTCATTAGGCTTTCCTTGCATTCATGTATGTTTAAAAACACTACTTTTCATGAATTGGCATTTTCATAAGATATTCATTTCATTTCCAAATACATTGTATTGATGGCAGCGCTACTTGTTTTAGGTTTAGTCAACACAACCTAGGCAACTCAAAGCCGAAACACAAATAAACAGGGAAGCTTGTCCAACAAAGAGGCTCTAGTGGGGAAAGGTCCTCCATGCCACAAGTCAAGTGGTAGGTCGGGTCGGAAACATAACTGGAAGGTAATGGATGGGTGGAGACAGTGAATAATGAAACCAACACTAGCAAGACAAAGTATGATGGGAATGGCCACCTCTATTCTCCCTAAGGAGGGTAAAACCAATGTATAGATCAAGAACTTTCAGGTCTGAGTAGGGACATACATACATAATATCAATACATCCAAGTCCACATATTTATATGACCGCCAGATCATGACACTAAATGCTAATACATGTCACATAAATGAGTATAAGAGCAATAATAACCATAACACAAGATAATATAAGTTGAGTCATAAACATGTAAATAATCCATCTAAACCAACATCTGTCCAATGAGAAAACACTGATACAACTCTAGGCACTACTAACTACTCTGCAACTGGCTAAATGGCTACATCAATCCTCAAATATGTGTGTCCTGAGACTCAGTCATGGCGTGGGAGAGTACTATAGTCCATCATCAAATAACGATCCATCCTAGATGCTCATCTCAGCATCTCATATGTAGGGGAGCTGGATGAAAAGTGTACTGAAATCTAAAAAATAGAATATGGTAGCCCAGCTACTATATATGTGATAACAGTTGAATAAATAGAAAACCAACTAGGGAGGGTCATCAAAAGCCTCATGTTGCAAAACGCACAAAGGAGAAGGAGTCAGCCTTCTATGCCCTCATGGCTAAGCAACTATCAACCGAACCCAAGCCATCTGCTTGGTACATTGATTCAAGTGCATCTCACCATTTCACCAACAAACAGGACTGGTTCATGGAGCACACCCCCGGTGTCTAAAGATTCAGTAATCTTCTGTGGTGGTGAAGAGTACATGGTCGTTGGGAAAGGTAATGTCCAAATTTCCTTCAGAGGTAGCATGCTCATTTTTCTTAATGTGCATTATGTGCCAAGTATAGAGCTTAATCTGCTATATGTTAGTCAAATTATGGGACATTGTCCCCAGCTTGCTGCCAAATTTAGTGATCACAAACGCTATGTGGTTGACAAAGAGACCCAGAAGACCATTGCGCATGGTGCATAGGATCAATGGCCATTTTGACTAGTCGACAATGGACGTGTCAAGGAGCGTGCATTAGCAGCTAAGAGTGCATCATGATCAGACATCAGTACACTCTAGCATCAACAATATGGGCACCTCAACCTAACCTACCTCTCTCATCTAGCTCAAGAGGATTTGGTTTACAGACTTCCAGATATCCAGCAAAAGAGTCAAGAAGTATGTGGAGCTTGCCAGGCAGGGAAGCAACATAGAGCACCATTTGACGAAGGAAAAGCTTAGAGACTGAGCAAAGTCCTTCAGATGGTTCATGCAAACATCTATGGACCAAATGCACACGACATCAATCATTGATCATAGGTATTTCCTTCTACTTATTGATGACTATAGTAAGAGGATGTGGGTGTCTTTTTAAAGCTGAAATCTAAAGTGTTTAAGAAGTTTCAAAATTTCAAAGCATTAGTAGAAAAAGAATATGATTGTTCAATAACCACTCTCTCCAATGACTTCAAACATTTTTGTGCTAAACATGGGATCCAAAGATAGTACACTACACCTACACTCCGCAACAGAATGGAGTAGTAGAGAGATAGAATCACATAGTCATAGAGACTGCCAAATGTATGATGCAAAACAAGTATGTTCCCAGCGGGTTTTGGGATGAGGTAGTGTTCACAACAGTACATCTACGAAGTAGATCTTTAAAGATGGTAATGAAGCAGAAGACCCTTGAGGAAGCATGGTCTGAGAGGAATCCCAAAGTGAGCAATCTTAAGGTGTTTGGTTCTATTGCGTATGCCTAGATTCTAAATGAGAAAAGAACCAAACTAGAGCCTCAGAGCAAGAAAATCATGCTTGCAGGGTACAATGACAATCATAAAGCCTACAGGTTGATTGATGTAGATAAGATAAGGTAGACAATTTTATTAATGTCGGACTAATGACCACAAAAGTAGGCCAATGGGATTGTCGAGTACGATGATGTCGTTACAAAGCAGGGGTACCAAAAGTACTCCTAGAAACCAATCAAGTGACCTATAGTAGAGATGTCGTAGATGACGAGGAGGTCGGACCGCTCCATTACTCTTCTTTAGGGTTCAAATTACCATGGAGCCACCCATCATGGCTCAGGATTCAAGTGTTCAGCTTCAGATAGCTCCACCTGAAAGGGAGGAAGATTATGATCATTCTGAGGAGTCTCCTAGACCCAATCTTGTAATTTCTAATCCAAATAGCCGGAATCAACATTTAGATGACACGGGTACAAGTTCCAATTTTGATGAGCAGATTCCCAAGCAAGGAGATGGAAAAGAGACCCAGTAGTGGCACAACGCCATTGGAGATCTTAAAGTTGCAAAAATAATTGAGAGAGAATCATCACAGGGAAAGAGAAAACAAAATCCCAACATAATTAACTTTGCTCTTATGGAAAATATTCAGGAAGTGTTCAATGAAGCAAAAGGAAGACCTGAATTGAAGAAGGCCATGACTGTTGAACATGAAAGTTCGGTGAAAAATCAAACATGGGATCTCGTAGCACTTCCACCAGGGAAGAAACCCATTGGCTACAAATGGTTGTACAAGGTCAAGTACAACGCAGATGACACACTTGACAAGTACAAGGCGTGGTTGGTAGCAAAACAATTCTCTTAACAAGAGGGCATAAAATATGAGGAGACCTTTGCTCCTACAACAAAGATGAGCACCATCCACCTCCTTCTAGCCATGGCAGCACGGTGAGGTTGCAAGGTCCATTAGATTGACATGAAGAGCGCCTTCCTCAACGGATATTTGGAGGAAGAGGTCTATATGCAAAAACCATAGTGATTTGAGGTTTCAAGGAAGGAGCACTTTGTTTGCAAGTTAAATAAGGCTCTATATGGCCTGAGGCAAGCGCCCAATGCATGGTACATCAAGATTGACAAGTATTTCGTTGAGCAAAGGTTCCAAAAAAGTCCTTCAGATGCCAACCTCTACATAAAAACAATGGTAACGATACCATCCTACTGGTCATTTATGTATATAACATCATTATTACAAATAGTGAGGCAAACATGATTGAACAAATAAAATCAAACATGAGTAAAGCTTTTGACATGACTGATCTAGACCTCCTACATTAATATCTAGGTGTAGAAGTTTGAAAAATAGGTAACAGTCTTTTTGTATCACAAATAAAATATAAAATATGCCAAGGGCTTGGTTGACAAGTTTAGAATGATAGATTGCAAATTCTTGTCTACACCTATGGAGAAAGGGATGAAACTTTTAACCAAAACCGACTCTAAGGCAGTTAATGAGACAGTCTACAAGCAGTTAGAGGGTAGCTTGATATATCTTACAGCCACTAGGCTTCATTTGTGTTATGATGTGAGCTTCATTTCCAAATTCATGACAACACCAAAAGAAGAGCATTGAACTGCAGCGAAGAGGGTGTTGAGATATGTGAAAGGGACACTTGACTTTGGCATTTTGGACAGCAAAAGCAAAGATCCTAGGTTGTGTAGATATACATATACAGATTGGCAAGTTGTTGGATGATAGCAAATCAACTTCTGGATGTGTATTCAACCTTGGCACAGGTGCAGTCACATCGACCGACAGGAAGCAGCAAGCAGTAGCCCTTTCATCGACAGAAGCAGAATATCGAGGAGCAGTGAAAGGAGCATGTGAGGTAGTTTGTCTCAGAAAGATGCTTTCAGATATGAAGATACAACAAACAGAGCCAACATGCATACTCTATGACAATCAGGGGGAGATAAAACTAACCAAGAATCCACTCTTCCACAAGTGCACCAAGCATGTTGAGATACATTGCCACTTCATAGTGTTGAATTTTAGCATTAGCATAAATACTTAAAAATTTGCAGATCAACTTAAATAACAAATGACAAGTGCAGTAAAAAACACATTCATCACATCAACACAATAGACACAAGAGTTTTTCACTGGGAAACCTTCAGAGGACAAAAACCCCAAAAAGCATTAGTGGCTCATCTCGTAAATGAGATGACTTAAATTCTTCAAAAAATTCCTCAAAACCAATGAGGTCAACCACAATATCAGAAGATCAAAATTTTCCAATTTTACATCACAATGCCCAATTAGGGCTTTTCTGAAAAATAGGGCTTATGCCCTTTTTCTCTCTCCTGTCACAATAAATTGCACACTGCCCAAAAAAATCACAGATCTACCCGAAACTCAGACTCTGCTTGCAAATCACAGATCTGCCTGAAAATCATAGATCTGCCCGAAATTCAGATTCTGCCCGAAAATCACAAATCTGCCCGAAACGCAGATTCTGCCCAAAAATCACAGATCTGTCTGAAACTCAGATTCTACCCGAAAATCACAGATCTGCCCAAAACTTGAATTCTGCCCGAAAATCACAAATCTGCCTGAAACTCGGATTCTGCACGAAAATCACAGATGTGCCCGAAACTCGAATTCTGCCCGAAACTCAGATTCTGCCCGAAAATCACAGATTTGCCCGAAACTCAGATTCTACACTAAAATCACAGATCTGCGCGAAAATGGAAGGAATCCTGCCCATAAAGAAGGTGGCTATCAGGATCTGAATTGTGGCTGCCCGGACCTGGAGAATGGTTGCCCAAATCTGAAGATCTAAAGGTGGCAGCCCTAGATCTGAACTTAGCTCCCCAAATCTGAGGATGTGAAGGTGGCTACCCTATATCTGAACTTGGTTGCCCAGATCTGAAGATGTGAAGGTAGCTTCCCTAGATTTGAACTTGGCTGCCCAGATCTGAAGATCTAAAGGTCGCTGCCCTAGATCTAAACTTGGTTTCCCAGATCTGAAGGTGGCTACCCTAGATCTAAACTTGGTTGAAGATGAGGGTTCGGTAAAACCCTTAAAACAGAAAAGATAAGAAACATAGGTTAGGGTTTGTCTTCAATGGAGGATGATGATGCCCTAGCTAGAGTCATCCATGCTAGGGCACAATCACAAAGTTTTCTTCTTCAACCTTGAGCAATTGTAATTTGTACCTATGAGAGCAAGTGTGTGTAATAATGAAAAGACTTGGTCTTCTTTTATAGCCTTTAGTCACCTGTAAGTGGACCAAAATTAGAAAAGATAAAATAATAATATTTTATTCTTTTCCAAATTTCACTTTTACCTTCTTACCAAAAAGGTCTTTTATGTATTTTTGACTTTTACCAAAAATCCTTATTTATCTTTGACTTTCACCTGTGGTCCAAAAGTCCTTATGTATTTTTTACTTTTGACTTTAGCCTTTTTCCAAGTGCCCCTGTGGTCCTTTTGATTCCAAAAGTACATCATCATAAACCAGGAGAGTTACTTAATGCTTTTATCTCACACTCTGTGTAACACCTAGATCTGGTACTAATGTAACATAACCAAGGGTAGCTAAGCCTTGGAGAAGTACACAAAGCCCATAGATCAAGGGTCAGAGTGTCACACGTGCCTAGACCAATTCTAGGGCTTACAGTGCCTTCTTGGTAACAGACCAGGTGCCTCAGCCATAGGCTGCATAATTTGACCCCAGGTCAAATACTTGGTAACAGACCAAGCGCCTCCATTCTCCAAGAGAATGGCTACTTAGAACTAAGCTGAGTCTACCAGTACTAGGCTGGTCTACATCGTGATCCCAAACCAGATGTCTACCATTCAACAAAATGGTCACTCAACACTGGGTTGAGTCTACTCAAGGCAGAGTTGGGTCTATATCATGGTCGTAGACCAGATATCTACCATTCAACAGAATGGTCACTCAGCACTGGGTTGAGTCTTCACTGTCGTCCCAGACCAGGTGGCCCCATTCTCCTAAGAGAATGGCTCTCGATGCTGCATAGAAAAATCAACACTCCCTCTCAGCGAGAGAGGCATTCTCTGCCATACCAAGCTTGTCACAAAAGTACACGAACTTTGATGCTGACAGTGGATTGGTCAAGATATCTACAATCTGTTCATCCGTACAAATGTACTGCAACTTCAGAGCACCTCTCTGCAGTGGGTCTTTGATGAAATGATACCTCCTTTCAATGTGTTTCGATCTATCATGAAACACTGTGTTCTCCAAAAAGTTTTATGCAACTATGCTTATCGCACTGGATGATTGTTGAGTCAAGCTTTCTCCCAAACAGATCATATATCAGTTTTATGAGCCAAACTGCTTCCTTGCAAGCATCACTTGAAGTAATATACTCTGCCTCAGCTGTACTTTGAGCTATAGAATCCTACTTCCTACTGGCCCAAGAGATCATTGTTGATCCCATATTGAAGCAATAACCAAAGGTACTTTTTTCCGGTCAACTGCACTGCCAGCCCAATCTAAATCAGTATATCCAGATAACATTACTCCACTGCTAGAAGTAACCTTGAGCCCATAAGTGTTGGACATGCACTGATTCAGAGCATTCTCTATGTCTGGTCCCGTATGCATGATGTGCATCCAGGATCCAAAAAGCTGTCTATACAGAGTAGCGTCCATACTCTGTGAACTGGTAGCTGAGTCACCCAACTTTGTTAAGTTGATGGTCATGGGTACGCCCATAGACTTGCAATCCTGCATCCCAAATCTTTGCAAGATGTCTCCTGCATACTTTCCTTGTGTCAGGAAGATGTTGCCTGACTATTGCCAGCTAAGTTACCGGAAACTTCTAGGAAGGGGAGGGGAAACTTCGTTCCCCGTTTCGAAAACTTAAACGGAGGGGATACCTCTTGGAAACACCATTGAAACGTTTCCAAGCCGTATCCAAAAATTAGAAACGTTTCCATTCTGTTTCTAGCCGTTTCCTGAAACGTTTCTAGAGTTTCCAGTCGTTTCCTTAAACGTTTCCAGCAGTTTCTTGGTTTTCTAAAACATTTCAGCTGCTACAGGGTAAGTTTTTGACTAGAAATATTGATTTTTTGACATGAAAATAAACAAATAAATAACCCCAAAGGCAAACTACAAAACCATAACCCTAAATTGAACCTCAAAACATAGATATAAAGCCTCAAAGCTTATAAATCAAGAGCAAAACCTTAATCCTAAATTGGTGAATGGTAATTTGACATCTTATGCCTCACTGATTGTGTTTCATTGTAATTTTCCAAAATTTATAGAGGCCTACCATTGGTTCAAAAAATCATTGATCTGTGGACATTTTATTGTATCAAATGCTTGTCTACTATAGTGATAGTTTCACAGCCTAGTGTAGAAGTACAATGACTTTTTTTTAATTTTTTTTTCTTTTCAGTTTTTTTGTCAATTCCTCACAACTTCGTTTTAAATAAACCCCAATGACTTGCATATGTGATAAATCAACTTGCATATCAAAATTGATACAATGGCCATACAAAATAGCGTACTACATTTATGAAGGGTTACATAAACCAACACATATTTCCAATAATCTTCCAACAAACTTCAGTTTTCTTCTTTTCCTTTTTGAATTAGTATGAACCCTTGACCTATGGCCTTATTTACTCCATTGCTAGTACACTCATATCCCTATCCTTATGTTGTGGAGAGAATTATGATGGTGCGTTCTTTAGCCAGTTCTCCATAAGATGTGCATGTGATATTTTAATCTTATTTCAAGCATTTTTATTAGTATAAACCATAAAACATAAACAACATATCCAAAAAAACTCATTGGTGTCTAGAGATAGTATTATTGCATAGAGTGCAATATTGCATGTTATCACACTCACACCTAAGTTGCACTAAAACATGAGCTCACTTATTTATACTTGTGTGCTTAATTAATTCCCTTAAAACATGGTTGATTATGTCAAATTTGAATATCCAAGGCGGTTGCAAATCATAAACAATCCTATAAATTTAGGCCCTTTAAGAGCCAGTCAGTTAGTCACTTTTGGAACCAGTCGGTTGGTCAATTGACTCTCACTTGCCTAGTTGATTGTCTCGTCAGGGAGTGGACCAACCTAAATACAACATAGTTGAGCCTGTCTTACATAAAAAATTGTGTTTAATCACAAATTTTAACACTTTCCTAGAGGTGTAAACAACGTACTATTTGTTAGATGGTAACATTTGGATAAGTCCATCAAGTAATTTTAGGGTTTGAAATCGATGTTTAGAAGTAGTTGACATGTTCTTGTTTAAATGCTTGCCAGCGGGTGACTTATCTATGGCACTTGAGATAGAAGAATATTGTTTAAGACAATATTTGAGTTTGTTGATTTTAATTGTTATAAATGAAACAACTACCTTTAAATCTAATTGATGAATGGTAGTCTAAAGTATGTATGTCTCATGGCATTTTTGATATATATATATATATATATATATACAAGTCTGTCATCGTTTCCTTGCCATATCGTATCCCACATTTTTCAAAATTTGTGGTATCTGTTTCCCTCCCCGTATCCGTTTCAGTGCAACTTAGATTGCCAGTCTTCTAAGCCAAGGAAGTAATGCACTAATTCAAGATCTTTCATCTCGAATTCAGAGGTAAGCTCCCTCTTACACTATTCTATCAATTGTTCAACACCTGTAAGGAATAAGCCATCTACATGTAGAACAAGTATCAAGAAATGATTATGAACAACCTCAAAGTACAAGTTAGACTTAGTTGTACTTTTGAATATCCCCAAGTCATGGAGCAATCCATCCATCCTCGCATACCAAAATTTTGGAGCATACAAGGCTTTCTTCACAAAGCCTTCAACATAAGCTTCCACCTTAATCTTACCATTGAGGAAGACTGTCTTTACATCTGTCTAATGTAACTTCCATCCAAATAATGCAACAAGTGAAATGATGGTTCTGTTATCACATATATAGTATCCAGGCTAACATATTCTATTTTTCAGATACAATACATTTTTCAGCCAGATCTCTTACATATGAGATGCTGAGATGAGCAGTTTTGACGGATCATTATTTTGTTAGTGGACTATTATATTCTCCCATGTCAGGAATGAGTCTCAGGACACTCAAATTCGAGAATTGATGTAGCCATTTAGTCATTTGCAGAGCAGTTAGTGATGCCCAGATTGGTGTTAGTGTTGTCTCATTGGACAAATGATGGTTCAGATGGATTGTTTGCATGGTTATGACTCAACATTTATTATATTGTGTTATGGTTATCATTGCTCTTATACTCATCTTTGTGACATATACTAGCATTTAGTGTCATGATCTAGCAATCATAAATATATGGACTTAGATGTATTTGTATTATGTATTGGTGTCCCTACTTAGACTTGGAAGTTCCTGATCTATACTCATTGGTTTTACCCTCCCTAGGGAGAATAGACGTAGTCATTCCCACCATTCTTTGGCTTGCTAGTGTTGCCTTCATCTTTCACTATCTCCACCCATCCATTACCTTCCAGCTTTTTTTTTAACACGACTTACTACTTGACTTATGTCATGGAGGACCTTTCCCTGCTAGAACCTTTGTTGGACAAACCTCCCTGTTTATAGTGTCTCGGCTCTAAGTTGGTGACAGAACTTGCCTTTGGTGAGTTGGATTGTATGCCTAAATCATTCTGGTCGGTTGTCTCGATGTTTAGCACTGTGCAGAACTCCCCCTAGTCACTTGAGATGTTGTTGGCTAAAACTGAAAGCTCATGTACTACTTGTATTGGAAATGTTTTTATATGCACCAATGGAAAATGTAAATTCTAAAATGTGTTTCTTAACATATACGAGCAAAGGGCAAGAGCAATGAAATGCTAAAATACTCTGTGAAGGACATAAGAAAAGGTCCCAAAAGCAATGGTTAAATATATGCTATATCCAAATATTGTTGACCTTATAAATTTGAATATGTCCTGGATGAAAGCTGCAGTTAGCTGTGTTTTTAAGCACTGGTGAAGTCCCCAAAAGGACATATAGGCCAAAAAGGTCATGGAAATAAAATTGATGGTCCTAATGAACCTGGATCAAACTTGATGTAGACATGATGCCTGTTAGTTTTTCAAGCATATATATATTCGAGCAAAGTGTTTACTGC
>LPNX010864556.1:0-35240 GCA_001517045.1 Pseudotsuga menziesii | reverse complement strand
AAGGCATTATCACTTTCGTTCTGACTTTTGTCTTGGCTCACAAGGCTTGTATGTTCACCTTGACTTTTGCCATGACTCACAGAACTGGTTAATCTTCAAGTCTCCCTGGCTAGCTTCAGGGTGGTCACTTATGACCTCAGATCTTGGAGAATGCCTACTGATGCTGATTTCAACAATGCCTAAGTTGAATAAGCACTCTCTGAACAACTCAACCATTTGTGAGGCACTGCCATTCCTTGTGTTAATGTTTGTCCGGCATGTGGTTATAGTGAGTATTCCCTTTCCATATCCAAAGTGTCATGATGTTAAGTTTGTTAGACACAATGGCTTATCGAGAGGGGGGGGGGGTGAATCGGTAAGCTTGGACTTACTTCAAATTTCACTTCTTCAAAACTCTAAAACTTACGTCATCATTTCACATTTAATTCAACATCATATTCATCAATGGACTATGCATCAATAATCAATTCCTTCATCAGATAAAAAGCATAATCATCAACACATTGCACAAGAGTCACAAAATATAATGTTTGTAATATTTTTGTATTTCAACGTCTGCGACCGTGAGGTAAATCAGCGCCTACTGAATCAGAAGCACCTACTTCAATCCAAGACTCTGCTTGGTCTTTTCTTAGATCCTACTAAGAAAATAGTTACAAGACCCAGCTTGTATTTATACACACATTCTTATCACATATGTCAATCACTTATCTGTCACTCTGTCAAGTCAATGTCTGCTAATGCCCACAATATCTGCGCATCAATCAGTCACTGTCAAATCAATCATTGCCAGCACATTATTAAATATAGCCTTTTCTCATTCTTTGTCCATGCCTATCATGCGCCCTAGATCCTCATTCAGCATTCTGTCCATCATCTTTTATATCATCAGTATTTGTGTTTATCGTAATTTCGTTCATAGCCACATATGTAATCATGTCTTTGTCAAAGTCATCATTCTGTTTGCAGTCCTATCTTCATTCTGCTGTCATGTCCATCACTAGCACTTTATGATCATCCTCATACTGTCCACAACAACTTCATCTACCGGTGTGTCTTTGTCACTATGTCCTCATTCTATCCAGTATATCATTTTCACTTGTCCATGACCATGCTGTCATTAATTTACCACTGCTGCTGCTACAACATCATCATCCAAAAATTATAACTTCATCAATCAGCTGCCTCAATCCAACCCAGAGATAAGAGGATAGACAAAACAATTTACTGCTGCTCATGCTTCTGTTGTTCTTCGACCGAGACTGTCCTCATCTTCTTCATCCCGAAATCAGAGCTCTCACTTCACCATACATCCACACCTCATCTTCTGCTGTGATTGCCACCGTGTGTGGTCTACTGCCCAAAAAAAAAAAAACGCAGTCTGCTGCTACTATATCTTCCTGCGGCTGTCCTTAGGCTAATTCTGTCCCAAAAATCAGAGTTAATAAAAGGATACAAATTCTGTCCCAAAAGGAAAAACTCCAGCTGCTCTTTTCCTCTCCTGTTGCTGCCTCAGTGCACCAGTAACCCCTGAAATCACAAAGCTCTTATTGCCCAAGAATTCTCCTTTAACTGCCTTAGTAAACAGTCCAAAAATCAGAGATAAAAATGTCTGCTGCTGCGTTTTTCTCTGCTGTTGCATTTTTTCTGTGGCTACATCTGCTGCATACGAAAATCAGAGCTCTATATCCTCCAAATTCATCACATTTTGAATGATCTTTCACTTGTATTTATACTAATTTTTCAATCATATTTTATTGAGCCAACATGCCATTTATATATCTTTTTAATTTTATTTTTTATTTCATTTTTGGACTAAGCCGACTTAGCATTTTAGTTAATTTAATATTAATTAAAAATATCCATTTAGCAAAGAGATAGGGCTTCTTTTAGGGCTTCATCTTTTTGCTTGTGGGAGGATCAACACAATTTTACCATGTCCATGTTGGAGACTTTTCCAAAAGCACAAAGATCATCAAGGGTTTCAATTATGCATCATAGGTGCCATGTTCTCCATGTCAAGGAGCTTAAGCCATGACAAGTATTCAAGTAGTTGGTTAATCATCTTTGCCACATCATGCATATCCATAATCACCAAAAGCTTCAACGATATGTATATCACGTCATAATGTGTGTGGGTTCAAGAGTTCCATGTCAATGTTGTGCATTCATGACCAAGCAAGGGTTCTTCCACATCATCAGGCCACCATGCATCATCAATAATCATATATTGTCCAAGGATCATCATACTATCATGTGTATGGGTGCCACTGTTTCTCATGCACTAGGACCATCTCTAGGGGTTCCAAAAACCCATCAAGCTACCAATAACCACACAAATCACAAATGACCACAGAATGGGTCATTTGGCTCATTCATGCCATGTCATCAATGATGGGATCCTTTGATGATGGGCTCCTTTGTCATTAATGGGTGTCATCAATGACAACCAATGCTCAACAAAGTTGGTAGTCATCCTTTGCCCTAGCCTTGTCAATTTCAGCCTTCACCCTTCACTAGCAAATTGACTACAACTATGAAGTGAATATAGTCCTGAAAGTCTGGTCTGAGTAATAACAAATAAAACCCTATATATGTATTTGGTTGATGTACCGCCAGTGAGGTGACTACTACTTGTTATGATTGTTACTTAAATGATTTGTAGAGCATGTCTTAGCCTTGTAACACTTGCAGCAGATGGATGATAGTCTGAGTTGTATTATTGGTATCTGGTCATTTACAGGTGATTATATTGTCTATTGGATATTGTTGATGATCAGGCAGAGACCTTGAAAGAGTATGAGTATGCACCCTAGATGGATTTGGACTCTCCGAGTCTAGTGAGATAGCTTATTTTCAGTTCCGAGCACTTGCAGAGATGATTAGACTCATTTTACCCTTCTGATGCAGTTTTGCTTCACTGGATGATGTGTCTGAGCAGGGAGATGTTTTTATTAGATCTCCTAGGGCGTTGTATCGGTCATAGGGGGTGCAGCCACTTGATTGTACCATAGAACCCCCATGCCAGAGAGCCAAGTGGGCTCAGTTTGACAACGCAGGCACCCTAGGAGGCTTTTTGGCAGGTTCACGTTTCCCGAGGTAGATTAAAAAATGATTAAATGGCTATTGAAGAAATCGATTTGGGCTACTGAGGCAAGGAAATGACATGGGATGAGTCATGATGATGAGTGTGATGTCCTCCGCACCTTCTCTAGCAGTTGCAGCACCTGATTGGGCCCACACCTAATTTTTGGGCATTTTTATATTATTTTCTGGAGCTTTTGGGAGGCTCACGATTTCCTCAAGGAGGCACAAAGTCAAAAATTAAAATATTATATTATTTTATTGTGCCATGGGGCACCCAGAGGGAGTTAGTTAACACTCCATGGACCCACCATGTGCTTCATTTATTTCTTGTTGAGTGGGGCACCCTCTTTATGGGTGATCTAGTCCACTTTGGTACTTTATGGTTATATTGATCCATGTATTGTATGTTGAGCTCATCTCAACCATTGATTAGAACACTTATATCTTTTAATCTTAGCCACTCGTTTTGAAAGTGGTTAGGATTTTGGTTTTCTCATTTCTATTTAAAGGAGAGAGCTTCTCATTTGTAAGGGGTCTTTGGCTCTTGGATCTGGATAATAGAAAACTTTTCTTGTGGATATTTTCTTGGATCTCCTTTGCATCTGATATTCTTAGATGGCGATTGGAAAGTCTTTTGCTTCCTAGCATTCAGGAAATTGTTATGAGATCTATATTTTTTGGGGATCATTGTCATGTCTACAGGAGGACGACTTCAGCTTGGGCGTTTTCGCAGGGGACCTCAACTCACTTGGATTGTCTTCGTTTCTTATCAGGGAGTTTTCATTAGTGTTGTGGTGACCTATGATTTCTTCTTGCTATTTTTCTGCAGCATATAGCTTCTTTCTCATGTCACAGCAAACCTGATATGGTTGACGTTTTTTGTGCAGGAGAGAGGGCGCATTGACTTCCTCGAGCAAACACTGGACATAGAACTCGCTTCAAGCTTCTCAAATTGATCGAGATGGCAGGGATCATCATCATCAAGGCATCTACAAGGATTTCCAGGTAAGATCTACAGGTTGGTTCTTTTCTTCCATGATCTCAGTCCATTGTACCTGCTTTTCTTCAATTTACTGAAAATTCCAAAATATTTAAAAAATCCAAAAATACTTAATCGGGGAACGGTTCAATCTTTGGACAAACCACTGCTAGGTTTTGTAGATCGGGCATCCCTCTCACCAATTCATCCTCAACGCTATCCAAAAAGTGGTTGGTTTTCCCTAGATCTAAAAAACTGATTGTTATACCCCAGCGCCCTCACTGAAATTTTGACTTTTCCATATCTAACTTTTTCCGGAAAATAATCACATAGGTTCGTAGATTGGGTCCTCCTCATTCCAAAACACCTCCAACTTTGAGCTAGTTGCTGCCAGGTGGCCCTGGATCTGAGAAACTGACTTTCAACACCCTAGCACTCCTAGTCATTTTCTGACTTTTCCGGATCTGGTTTTTTTTTCTACATTTTTCCAACTTGGGTTTGTAGATCAGGTCATCCAGATCCCATTTCTCCTCCAACGCTGAGCTGATGCCTCCCAGATTGTCCTAGATCTGAGAATTTGTCCCTCTGAACCCTAGCGCTAGCCCTCCATCTGTTGGTTTCCCCTGCAAACTGAATTTTCAGCGCCAAACACTTTTCTAGGTCCGTAGATCAGGTCATATCCCAAGTGGTTTCACTCTAACACTGTGCAGATACTGACTCCATTTCCCAAGGCCCAACAGGCACTGATCTCCAAGCCTAGCGCTAGCCCTCTTTTGACCTCTTTTCCCTGAAAGTTGACTATTCTTGATGACTCAGGCACTTTGACATTGTCACATTTTTCATTGAGTCTATCCCTTAGGTACTAGATAGTCCTAGCTCTGTCCTTACTCACCCTACATTGGTTACGTTTCCCAAGGCAGCAGTTATCCTCATCAGTTGCTAGTACCTCAACCCCAGATCTTGTATCAACCCCATAAGTTACCTTGGTTCCACTTTGGATCGAACTTAACACTTCCAAAACCCTAATCCAAAGCCTTGGCACACCTGGTAACATCTCCCATAGATCTAGGGTCTTCAATTACCTTACACCTTACGTACCTCAAGCCTACTTGATATGATCTGGTGTCTAGGTCCGATCTCTCATGTCGAGAGTAGATCTGGGTCTCCCCCTTTGTTGTCTTGGACTTAGATAACATAAAATGGAGGCTGCCTTGATTGGCGTGACAACCATTCATTTGGGAATCTAGGTAGTCTTGGTTCCACCTCCCTAGTTTCTTGTCCCTCTACCATCCATCCTAGATCCACCTCACATAAGCAACTACAAGGTTGGTCATAACAGGTTCTAAAGGTAGAATACCTGGCAACAGGAGCAATTGTCATTACTGACTTTCCTGTTGGTCTAGGAACAACTTTCCACACATCATTCTTCATGATTGAACTGTACTCTTCAATCATGGCATCAACCCATACCTGTTGACTTGTTGCTTCTTCATATGATGGAGGTTCTGTACTATCAAGCGAACTCATAAGACCTGAGTACTTCTGTGATCTTTCTCTAAAAGTCCCGGGAGGAGCTTTAAGCTTCTCGCCTTCTTGTACCATTTCTTGGTACTGAGCTGGTCTCCTTTTCGAAGGAGGAACTTCAAGTAGTTCTTCTAGTGGACTTTCAGTGTTCTCAGGAACATCTGGAATTTGATCCTCAAATTCCTCTTCCTCCCTCTGAGTTTCTGAAACTGGAAACTCTAGTGGAGGTGCTTCATCTTCTTTTGAAAGTTCTTGTGTTTGATACACAACTTTCTCATGGAAGACCACATCTCTACTGACTCTCTTCTGTAATCCTGGAAGTGTTGTGCAGTGAAGGTGTTCAAACCTTCTATGCCACATCTCACATGGATCAACTGCATGAGTGAAATCCTCGAAAGCCCTGTAAAGGCCTCCCGCTTGAACCCCAATCTGTATTGTTAAGCTTAGGCCTGTGTCTTTTGTCCATAAAAAGACTTTCTTGTCCATGAAGAGGACTCTGTAACCCTTGTCTTATAAACCAGCAACAGATAAAAGATTCTTCTCTAAACCAGGAACATAAAGAACATCATCAATATGAAGAACCGTACCTGATTCAAGTTGAAGTGAGGTAGAGCCAACTCCTTCAATCTTGTAAGTGAAGTCATCTCCAAGTTCTACCTGAGTGGTGAACTTCTTCTTTCTGTAACTGGTGAGAGCTTCACAGTTACCTGTCATGTTCCTGGAGACACCAGTGTCCAGCAACCAAGAAGTGGAACAATCTGTGAAAGAACCAACGAGAGCAAAAATCAAGTAGTACTCTCTTCTAGGCTCTTCATCCTTGTTAGCCTTGGTTTTCTTCTTCTTCTTTGGTTCTTCATCTTCTTCTTCCTCTACTTCTGTAGCAGATGCTTGAAACCTTCTCTTGGGTTTCTTCTTGTTATGCCTGCAGTTTCTAGAAAAATGTCCAAACTTGTGGCAACTATAACATTCCACCTTTGACATGTCAGAAAACTTACCCTGAGGTTTCTTTCCCTTCTTTTGCTGAGGGAAAGGCTTCTTGAGCTTCTTTGTCTTTGCTGCAAGTGCAAGGTCACCTTCCTTGGTTACCTTGCCAGAGTTCCTCCTTCTTCTTCTATGCAATCATGCCAAATCCTTTCAAAGGTTGGTTGATTCTCTTGTCCATAGATGGATGCCATGAAAGTTTCCCAAGAGCTTGGGAGACCATCAACCACTGTTTGCACAAGGTCATCATCATCAACAGTAATACCAATAGCAATGAGTTGATCTTTTACCTGTGCAATTTCCGTTAAGAAGGAACCAACGCTTTCATCTTTGTTCAGCTTCAAAGTTCGAAGTCTCTTCTTCAAGACTCTCTTCTGACTGGGAGCCTTCTTTTCATAAAGGTTGACTAAGGTATCAAAGAATTCTTTAGCAGTCTTCAAAGATGTGATGTTGGGCATCACTGACTCTCTGACAGAATCATAGATGATTCTTCTATCCTTACCTTGCTTCCTCTTGTAAGCAAGCCTACCAGCATTTGTTGTTGGCTCTTTAATGACATTAAAAACAATGTCATCCAAGTTAGTTTCATCTAGAATGGCTATTAGCCTGGCCTTACAGAAGTTGAAGTCGACTAAACCGTAGAGCTTCTCTTTTGATTTGAAACCATTGGTGGCCATCTCTGCCACTTAGTCAAATGTTAGATCTGCAAATCTTATCCCAAGATCTACTAAAAACAACAGCAGTGTCCCTTTACTGTGTTTTTACATGCTAAGCTCTGATAATATGTTGAATTTTAGCATTAGCATAAATACTTAAAAAATTGCAGATCAACTTAAATAACAAGTGACAAGTGCAATAAAAAACACATTCATCACATCAGCACAATAGACACAAGAGTGTTTCACTGGGGAAACCTTCAAAGGACAAATACCCCATAAAGCATTACTGACTCATCTCGTAAATGAGATGGCTTAAATTCTTTAAAAAATTCCTCAAAAACCAATGAGGTCAACCACAGTATCAGAAGATCAAAATTTTCCAATTTTACATCACAATGCCCAATTAGGGATTTTCTGAAAAATAGGGCTTATGCCCTTTTTCTCTCCTGCCACAATAAATTGCAGATTGCCCAAAAAAATCACAGATCTACCCGAAACTCAGACTTTGCCCGAAAATCACAAATCTACCCGAAACTCAGATTCTGCCTGAAAATCACAGATCTGCCCGAAAATCACAGATCTGCCTGAAACTCAGATTCTGCCCGAAAATCATAGATCTGCCTGAAACTTAGATTCTACTCGAAAATCACAGATCTGCCCAAAACTCAAATTCTGCCCGAAAATCACAGATCTGCCCAAAACTCAGATTCTACCTGAAAATCATAGATCTGCCCGAAAATGGAAGGAAGACTACCTGTAAAGAAGGTGGTTGCCCGGATCTGGAGAATGGTTGCCCAGATCTGAAGATCTGAAGGCGGCTGCCCTAGATCTGAACTTGGCTGCCCAAATATGAAGATGTGAAGGTGGTTTCCCTAGATCTAAACTTGGCTTCCCAAATCTGAAGATCTGAAGGTGCTTGGCCTAGATCTAAACTTGGCTGCCCAAATCTGATGATGTGAAGGTGGCTGCCCTAGATTTGAACTTGGTTGCCCAGATCTGAAGATCTGAAGGTGGCTGCCCTAGATCTGAACTTGGCTGCCCAGATCTAAAGATCTGAAGGTGGTTGCCCTAGATCTGAACTTGGCTACCCAGATCTGAAGATGGCTACCTTAGATCTGAACTTGGTTGAAGATGAGGGTTTGGTAAAACTCTTAAGACAAAAAAGATAAGAAACCCTAGATTAGGGTTTGTCTTCAATGGAGGATGATGATTCCCTAGCTAGACTCATCCATTCTAGGGCACAATCACAAAGCTTTCTTCTTCAAGCTTGAGCAATTGTACCTGTGAGAGAAAGTGTGTGTAATAATGAAAAGACTTGATCTTATTTTATAGCCTTTAGTCACTTGTAAGTGAACCAAAATTAGAAAAGCTAAAATAATAATATTTTATTATTTTCCTAATTTCACTTTTACCTTCTTACCAAAAAGGTCTTTTATGTATTTTTTACTTTTACCAAAAATCCTTATTTATCGTTGACTTTCACCTGTGGTCCAAAAGTCCTTATGTATTTTTGACTTTTGACTTTAGCCTTTTTCCAAGTGCCCTTGTGGTCTTTTTTATTCCAAAAGTACATCATCATAAACCAAGAGAGTTACTTAATGCTTTTATCTCACACCCTGTGTGACACCTAGATCTCGTACTAGGGTAGCTTAACCAAGGGTAGCTAAGTCTTGGAGAAGTACACAAAGCCCATAGATCAAGGGTCAGAGTGTCACACATGCCTAGACCAAGTCTAGGGCTTACAGTGCCTTCCTGGTAACAGACCAGTTGCCTCAGCCATAAGCTGCATAATTTGACCCCAGGTCAAATACTTGGTAACAACCCAAGCGCCTCCATTCTCCAAGAGAATGGCTACTCAGAACTAAGCTGAGTCTACCAATACTAGCCTGGTCCACATCATGATCCCAAACCAAATGTCTACCATTCAACAGAATGGTCACTCAACATTGGGTTGAGTCTACCCAGGGCAGAGCTGGGTCTATATCATGGTCCCAGACCATATATCTACCATTCAACAGAATGGTCACTCAACACTGGGTTGAGTCTTCACCGTGGTCCCGGGCCAGGTGGCCCCATTCTCCTAAGAGAATGGCTCTAGATGCTGCTCATAAAAATCAACACATAGGACAGCTTGTAGAAGATGGAACTGTTAAGCTGCAGTACTATCCCACAAATGACCAAACTACAGACATTTGTTACCAAGTCTTTAGGTCCAAAAAAACATGTAAAACTTTGGGAGAAACTTGGGGTAGTTAGCAGATTGTCATTGACCATCAAGGGAGGGTGTTAAAGTATAACTTAGTTTTATATAATGGCCAATTAGATAATAGACTTAGGTTCTAATAAAGTCACTTCAGACTTTATGATATTCTGTGGTTTTATGCTTTAAATCACTTTATTGCTTTTATCGGTCTATCCCACATTCATAAAGAGGATTGACTCGACCTCATTGTATTCCTATATTAGAAAGCTTTCGCTTCCTCATCTTTTTGAATATAAAACAATATCTCTTCCAATTTATTACTTGGTCACTTTATGTGTTCGATTTCTGTAATAGTAGTGAAGGCTTGTAGATGTGAAACAAGCAAGCAACTAAGTCACTAATTGGCTGGGAAACTTTCCCAGGCTATATCTTTGAAAAGTAGTCAAGTCTTGGCCTTGACAGGCCACCCCCTTCAGTTGAAAATGAAGGTAGATAGAGCAATTACTTGGGCACCTAGATTACAATGTACAATCTTCTCAGAAGTAGAAGATGGCAGTATCAGTTCCTACAGGCTCTCCCAACAGCAGAATTGAAAACATGATTTTTTCTGGTTTAGACATTAATTCCATACATACTTTTTCCTATATGCAAATTTTGTATGTAGATTCAGATTTTCTAGTTTGTTTTCTAGGTTTGTTTCCGTAAAGATGTCAGTCGAGCATATTTTTTGGAGTTGTTGGTTAGTCAGGCAGTGTTGTAGTTACATCGAAGATCAGCATCGTGTCTTGTTCCAAAACAAGCTATACTGGCAGGCTGCTTTAATTGGGGATGGGTGAGCTCTCGTGCAGGACTCCTTCCTTGGTCTATGGCATTCTTTATGGATTTCCGCACTTTTTGTGATTTGGAAGCTCAGGTGTAAGTTTGTGTTTGATCAAGAGATGAGTTCTTTGTCTGCCTTTATTGCTATATGGAAAGATGACGTACTTAACCAAGTGTAGGCTAAGGGAGTCGTGTTGATCAAGGATCCCAGAAATTTGGCTCTTGCTGTATATTCTGACTTTATATCTGCTTTAGTTAGACAGAGGAAGACGTTATGATAGACATTGTATTTACCCTTCCACGCATTACAATTTGGTATGTAAATATGTTTTTGTGAATGTAAGAAGTATTCTTCAAAAAAATATAGCAATTTGAAAGGGCAATCATAACGTGGAAGCCTGTTTTTGGTACTAAAAGCCATGCTGTAAGGACATTCTATGATGTACCTGCTACTCTCTGCAATGTGTACATCACAGAATGTAGCAGGTACATCACAGAATGTCTTTACCAATTCATTTTTAAAATAAAACACTGCTAATTCTAACATTGACATAATGCAAAATCTTTCCCCATCTAATTCATTTAGTCTACACATCTTTTGACACAAAAAGATAAAATGGTGCGAAAACGAATAATAAAATGATGTCAAACCTTTGATATAAAAAAAGGTTGTCACCAAAAATGTAAGAATGTTGAGGAAGATGATCGTTGCCCATGTCATCACTCCAACAAAGTAACGAATAACAAGTAACCAAATTACAGACAAAAATAAAGGCAGCAGTCCCCCACATACAATCAGCACAGGCCATGATTTACCAACATCCGCTGCATATCTCTGTAAAAGTCATTTATAAACCATATAAGCAGAACTTTTCTTAATTTTCAAAATAGGTAAGCTTTGCATGAACTCAAAGTATATGACTGCATATATTACATACATGGTATATGCATAGCTAAAGAAAAGCCAGATATATTTCTAGAACTAACAGTAGATTACAGTTACTACAAATCCATACACCAAAAGATTGCATGGATTGAAATCTTCTGAAACAAATGCGTAAAAACAATAGCAACAATCATGGTCTAGTCCTTACACAAAACAGTTTTATAATATGAGACCTTAATCCATTAGCCAATAGTAGCTGCCTTATCATACGTTTATACAAGTGACATGCAATATGTTACAACTGAACCATGATTAGCTTAAAATTATATTTTGGTTGCTCCAAACCTGCTCTCCATTCTCCTTCAGAGGTACGAGCATTTAGTGTGAGAGGAGCACTTTGCTTGGCGGGAGAGCGCTCATGGAAGAGTCTCACAAGGATGTTTTGCATCACAGCTCACACTTCATTTATTTTGTCACTTGGATTAGGAGGGCATCCTTGTTGCATAAATATATTTAACATTGCATAAAAATATGGGTGAGTTAGCATTTGTGGCTGCATAAAAATATTTGAAGCAGGCGAGTTGGCATTTGTGGGCATGTGCCTACCTACTTGGCACATGTAAAGTGCTCCACTTAAGGAGCATTATCCATTTGTGGACCTAATCCAGGGTTAGGGTTTTCCCCTACTTGTAACTCACTCCTTATCTTACTCTATAAAAGAAAGGAGGAGCACATCACTTCATCATTAATAACAACAAGATAGAGGTGAAAGCATAGAGAGAATGTAACCTCTTCTTGTGTGATTCTTCATTTGTTTTGATGTAGCTTTCGGAGAATGAAGAGAAGCGACGTTTGCTAGTGATTAGACTGTATGGCTCTAGCCAGTGTTTGCTATGCTCTGAAAAGCTTTGCTTGGGGTACGTTGTAAGGGTTTTGCATTTCCAGTTTGGGATGCTCTGATTTGATGTAATATAATATTCTTTCATGTAAAATACAAAGAGAAGTGATTGTTGTCCCAATTTGTGTTGTAGTTCTGACTTTAGAGATCTGATTTTTGGGTGATTTTCTGTTCATTTAATTAACATCCAGGCTGATGCTGAGACAATTTAGCATGCTTAATTTGCATTTTCAGATTTGATTTTGCCACCGGTTTAGCTGCTGTTTGCTAATATAATTTTCAAATTTGATTTGAGGGTTAAATCTTTCCCTAACGGCTACTGAGTGATCTAACAATTATTTATTTGCAGTGTTCACACTCTGTATGTTGCCTATGATGAGTTGTTGCTGCAGAGTTGGAAATTTGAGTAAGGTCTCAGGAGAAATCAAATTCAGCTTAGCACTGAAACATTTTTAGATGTAGATCTGGGGCATTTATTTATCATCGGCACACAAAATTTTACAAAAATAATCGTTAAGACTTTTACTGTGATTTGTATTATTCTAATAATATTGTTTCTAATGTCCATGTGTTGGTTATCTAGAGAGTTTGACATCCAAAAGATACGATTATGAAAGTTTATTCTTATCAAAAGCATCACTAATCTATAATATCTACTAAGACTTAAAAGCTAAAGCAAAGTACAATGCTCTAAAAAGAGGCTGCAAGGAAAAGCGTTAGGAGAGTTTCTAACTGTAGAATTTGAGCATATGGATCTAGACACTAAACAAGATAGCAATGCTGTGAAAGAGATCAGCAATCTAACAAATTCATGCAACAAATGTGCAAAACATTAATCATTACACAAAAGAGAGAAGTCAATAACATGAGAGAGTTTTATAATGAATAAAGTAGAAAGTATAAATAGGCAAGACAATTCGAATAGCTCATGGAGGCAATTTCAATTGCTCATGTAATGCATGAGATGCTAGTTAGGCTTAACTAGAGCCAAAATAGCCATGCACACTCTCTAAAAAAAGTTAACTATCCCATGACTACCCTAAGTGGAATTTGTTGTTGAAAATGTAACTTCGGAAGATATTCTTTGTATTATTAATATTATTATTATTATTATATTGTACTTTTGTTATTCCTCCTTTCGGAGATGTGTTCCCTCCGATTGGAGATATCATTAATGTAATTGGTCATGTAAGAGTCCAGGTAAAACCTTTGTTGTAAGTCAGGGAAATAGTCCCCAAAAGAAGAATTGTAAAATGTATTTTTGAGTCTCCCTAGGAGAAGTCGACTCAGTCAAGTAGAGAAGTCGGCCCTGTTGGGGCAAGAAGTCACCCAACTGAAGAATATAAATAGGGAGGCGAACTCCCTCATTTGGACACACAGCAAACACAAGCAAGTTCGCTCCAAGAGAGAGAAAGGAAAGTTTGTTGGGGAAGAAGAAGAAGAAGCTGCAGAAGTTATCTTATCTTTGGGTTTTCTATCTTGGTCTGACATTGTACTAAGTGACGAATCTATATAGAAGAAGTTGGGTTTTCTCCCTTGTGGTTTCCCAGGATAAAATCATTGTGTCTTTCTTTTATGTTGTGCTTGTCTATCTTTTAGTGATCATATTGCATTAGATTAAAGATCTAACATAATTGAATTAAAGTGCAAACTCTAACATTGTATCAGAGCCGCCCTGAAGAAAGGCACTGTGCAGCTGGGAAAACTAGGGTTTCTAAGATCCAGCACTTTTCTCCACAAACTTTCCAGAAAAGAAGGCTAGAATAACTCGCCTCAAGGAGGAGCATCTTTTGGTGTAGAAAGATTTCAGTTTGAAGAAGTTTCATTTTTTACCTCATCACTACTGCTGGGAGAGACTAAGACATCGGATTTTTGGAGCTTCCATCCACCAATCTGGGAAAAGGACGCCACTGGACAACTCGCCTCAAGGAGGCACATTTTTCTATCCAAGAAAAATTTCAAGATTCCAAGTTTGAAAAATTAGGGTTTCTTTGTCAAACCCTAGGTCATCCCAGGTTAAGAAATAGTTTGGGCATCTCAAATTGGTAAGATCTATTTCCATTTGAGGTTCTCATATCAAGATGTTGAACCATAGCAAGCTTGAAGATAAGCTTGAAGGGGCTTACAAATTCTGAGCATGGAAGTGTAGAATTTCACTTGTACTAGAAGAGAATGACTTGGACAAGTATGTCACTGAGGAGGTTCCAGAACCAGAGGGAGATGATGCCAAAGCAACTCACAAGAAGAACATAATCAAATCCAAGAGGATTATTGCAGACTCCATCAAGGATCATCGCATCCCTCGTGTCTCATCATTGAAGACTCCCAAGAAGATGTTCGATGCATTAATCAAACTATTTGAAGGGAAGAACATCAACGGGAAAAAGACCCTGAGAAATCAACTCAAGAATGTAAAGATCCAACTCTCAAAAACCATCCATTCTTATTTCACAAGGGTCTCTCAAATCCAGGAGCAACTTGAAGCCATTGAAGAGAATGTTGAAGAAGGAGAGATAGTAATGACCACATTGAATGGCCTTATGAAATCATGGGACTCTTTCATTCGTGGAATATGCGCCAGAAAGAAACTTATCAAGTTCAACAGATTTTGGGAGGAGGGCATCCAAGAAGAAGCTCGACTAGTGTCAAGAGAAGAGATGATGGGAGTTGATGATGATCAAGCCCTAACAACTCACACGAAGAAGGATAAACGTAAGAGGGAGGATCACCCCCACAGAAGGCCCAAAAGATCCCAAAAGAATCATAAACCTCAAAGGGACTATTCCAGCTTTAGATGCTTCACATGTGATGAAAAAGGTCACTTTGCAAGAGACTACCCCAGAAACAAAGGATCCACCAAGGCAAACAAGAAGAAGAGACATCGTGCACATAATGTTGAAGATGATGAACGCGCAAACAAGAGAACAAGAGAAGATTCCTCAAGCGATGAGGAATATGTACTTTGATCCAGAAGAATTCACCCATGAAGAAGAAGAACCTCTTATCCATCTCAGCATTGGATAAGAAGAAATGCAGTTGTGATTGATGAAGAAGAAGGGACACTTAGATATATGGTGTAGAAGACTTGCTCATTATTGTCGATCATGAGCAAGAGAAACACAGGTCCTCAAAATCAAACAATGGAGTAGAGCACACTAGAAGGGACTCCAGTAATTCCTGCAAGGAGACAAAGATCGAGAGGGAGTCTACCAAACAAACAAAGATAAGTATTTGAATTGTCATTTCCTGTATATCTAGTTGCTTAAATGATATTGTTTAGTTGTGTACATGTTTATGATCAGTTGATCTAGGAAATGTATTATGCATATTACAGTGTTTACATTCATGAACAATATACTATTAATATGCATGTGTTGTGTAAGTGGCCTATGGTGTTGTACAACATTCCATTGCTACTTATCTAGAATGAAACCTCTTTGTTGACATATTGGGAGTAGTGCATGCTCTTAATAATGTTCTGGTGGAGATGGATGGCATCTAGAAAGTTATCGTATGTATACAGGATGAATGTTGTGTTAAAGCATTGGCTAATATAGTTGCATGACTATGTGACATGTCTTTATAAGAATTTGTCATTATTAACATGTTTTGTAAACTATGAAATTTTTCTAATCATGCAACTAAATTTGACTTGTAGGAAGGATCATATGCAATCACCTACAAGAGAAGAATGATGAGGCTTGCTCCAAAGAAAAAGTGACGATGGTTCAACCATAACACTCAAAGCTGTTGATGTATATGTAACTTCGGAATGTATTCTTCTATGTATTTCATATATTGTAACCCGATGTTTATTCCGGGATGTTTCTATTATGTATTTGAGTCATGTGGTCATGCCCCGATGTTCCAATCGGGAGGATTAATAATGTAAACAAGTCATATCAAGTCATTAGGTAAGTCCCCACAGTTTAGGGGCACTTGGGTTATTATACACTAATTAAGGTGTAGGCTCAAGTAATTAATTATAAGTTAAGCCTACATGGTTGAGTGCACTTCAAGTCAACGGAAGAATATAAATAGAGAGTGAGAGTCTCTCTATTTATCACTTGTGACATACATCACTTGCTCTCTCAAGTGTGGCACACCTTTGGAGAAGGAAATACTTTGGCTTGACAGAAGACAGAAGGCTGCTGTTGTGTTGGGAGGTCATCTTACTGTTTTGGGATCACATCTTGTGGTGATACTATCTTAGAGGAAGTTGAGGGGTTTTCTCCATTTATGGTTTCCCCTCCTAAAATCTTTGTGTCTCTTGTCTCTTGTGATGTGCTTATGTGATTGCTGTGCTTGTTATTCTCTCAGTGAAAAGATCTTAACATAATGCTAGCTTAAATGTTGAAAAACTAACAAAAGCAGATTTACTCAAATAAAGCACATCAAGAAGAACTTGAAGCTCCCAGAGTCAAAGGCATAGTTGTGGAAGAGGGGACTTCAGAAGAACATGATGACCATAATATGACCGAGCCACAAAGACCTATAGATCCACCCTGAGAGGCAAACACCCACAAGAGAAGACCAACATGGGCACGAGAAGCAATCCAAGATGCAAAGACGTATGGTGCTCCAAATGGGACTTCCAGAAAAAGCAAGACACTGAGACCATACTCTAGCTATGTGGCACTACTTTGTGGCATCATTAATAAAGAAACTTCCAACTATGAGGAAGCAGCAGAAAAGAAGGAATGGATCTAATAATATCAATCGATCATGAAGAATGATGTCTAGGAGGTGGTCCCGGGACCAGAAGGGAAGTTCGTAGTGTATTCCAAACGGATCTACAAGATCAACATGCAACAGATGGCATCATTAAGAAATACAAAGCAAGGTTCGTGGTTTTTCTCAGAAAGAGGGAGTCGATTATGGGCTCCCTTCTTCAGAGAAGTAGAAGTGCATATTGACCAACTTCCAAGACTAGGGACTCTCTACATAGAACCATGTGTGCATGTATAGAAGAAGGATTTGTACGAGCTCAGAAGGCACCCATGGGATAACACATACAGTTACATGAGGAGCTTGAGGATCACCTAGAGTGATGGAGATATCAACCTTTGCTACAAGGTTGAAGATGGAAGCCTACAGAGAACGCGAAACTCATTGATTGGTGCAAGAAGATCTTTCAATAATTTTCGAGATGGTATCCAGTGACCTTGAGAGAATACACAGATGGATACACATAAGATCAACAAAGGAAGCTACCTGCCACTCTAGTGTAGAATGTTCTGATCCAAAGAGTACAAGATACAGAGGGAGGATGGTGCTCCGCTTAAGAGGGAGTGACTAAAGTAGATCTCAGAGTTCGAGAATCTTGACATGATTCTTGGAATTAGAGGTGTGGCAGAATCTACAGGAGATTTTCCTTAGCCAAGGAAAATATGCGGTCGAGTTGTTGGATTGCGAGGCTACACCGATGGCATTGAACTTGAAGTTGTTGTGCAATCCTAATTCAGAGACAGTTGATGCAACAATCTACAGGCATATGATTGGTTCGTTGATGTACTTGACAAACATGAGGTCGGATATTTGCTTTACGATGAACAGTTTGAGTCAATACATGGTGGAGGCTGGATATTTGCTTTACGATGAACAATTTGAGTCAATACATGGTGGAGCCAAGACAGTTGCGGCAAAGCACGTGCTGAGGTTCTTGAAGGGTCCGATCAGTATGGCCTCAGATATGCGAGAGATCAAAGGATCTGCCTGCAGGGATATGTTGACTCTGATTGGGTTGGTAGTGCTACAGATAGGAAGAGCACTTCAAGGTGCTGCTTCAGCTTGGGGTTTGGCATGATTTCTTGGTTCAGCAAGAAGCAGACGAGCGTAGGACTGAGTACAGCCAAGGAACCACAATAAGCAAGCTTAAATCGTGATTCAAATCAAATCCACAAGAAAAGCGATGCATGCAAGGAAAACAAGGAGATATAGTAATCAAATGCTACCCAAGATACCCAAGATAACCCCCTGTCAAACCGAATTGGAGAGAGAGAAAGAGAGTCTCCCCTACTAAGTCAGCCTCCACCAAGACATCACTCCTGCAAGTAAAATCCAAAGAAATAAAAGAAATATGTCAGAACATAGAAGCAAAACTTTCAGTGCCTAAAGAAACTAAGAAACACAAGAGTCATGAACACCCCATAAAATTCTAAGAGTTGCCAGAAAAGATCTTCTATTATTTTTAGTACAAGAGCCAAATTCCCGATGGGATACAATGAGGGGATCACAACTCTTAAATAGATCGAGAGTATGTCCACATTCTAACCAACATCCATCCAATGGTTGAGATCAAAACATCATCAATGGTGGAGATCTTTCAATTTTACATTACATGGATCAACTTAGACAAATACATTTGAGGGGGGCGAATTACCTCATCAAGCCCATTTTTACAACATGATAAATAATTCTTTTCAAGTTTGACACTTAGGGGACATGGGGGATGGGGGGGGGTAATTAGGGGGTCCCCTCATACATATTTCTAAAGATACAACTTGATTTACACACTTTTATTTTGGCCATTTTAATCAATTTGTCCCTATGGAGGATGTCCTCCCTAGCAGAGCCAAAATAATAATCTGGAGCATGAAAATGAATGAAACTAGTGCAGAGATGTCCGGAGACCCATAATAAATCATTTGGAAGCATTCGCTTGCCATTTCCTTGACCACACAAGCCAAATTGATTTCTTCAATGAATTCCATAGTTCATTTTTTTAGTGGTACAACCTCTGAAAACAATAAAAATCTGTTGACTAAATTGTCATTGATGCCAACAGGTGTGTGTCTTGGTGCTCCTTGAGGAGCCTCTGAGGGTTGAGTAAGTGTCAGTGTCAAAGGAGACCTTTTGACTTTCTCCAACCCCAAGTCTGAAGCCCTTGGAGGCCTTGAGACAATGGCAAAAGCCCTGAACCCCCTGTAGAATGGTGAAGTATCCTAAGTTGTTTCTATGGTTCTCCAGTACCACAACCTATGCCCTAATACCCTAGAAAGTGTCCTTGGTGGGTTGAAGAAGTGTAGAACGTTAAAGAGTCCAAATGACCCATTATGTGGTCATTTGTGTTTTTAATAAGGTCATGGTACCCTAGGAGAAGTCCCTAAGCCCACAATCTAGAAGTTGACCCTATGATACTAATGATGCCCTCTTAAGCCCATGATGATGTCCTTTACACAAAGCCACAAAGCCATATAACCCTTACCATTGATTGGAATAGCACAAAGAACAATTAAAAACTCCAGCCCTTAACTTAAATTAAAATGGATCACCTTAATACCTTTGTGAATAATTTTAATCATTAAACAATCCCTTAAAAGAAAACATTGACAATTCTTTTTAATTAAAATTAATAAATTGAATTTTAAACCCTCATTAAGGTGAAGTGTTAACAATAATTAAATTAAACAAAATAACTTAACCCTCCTAGAAGTCGGCCCTATTAAACATTTGTGTGTTAAAACAACTTTAATAATTATTAAAATGTTTTAAAACCCCTTCATGAGGTCGGCCCCTTTAAGTGTTTAAGTTTTAAAAATTAAAAAATTAAAACTTGCTGGTTCTCTCCTTGAAGTCGGCCCTATCCTCCTCAACACATGTTTAGGTGTATTTATACACCAAGAAGGTGTCATAATCAAATACACATTTTTTTGGAGTTTGAACTGAGATTTTTTTCGCTGGTCTGAGCAGCAGTAGAGGAAAGATACCCGAATTTTTCCACAGAGTTTCTTGTTGGGATTAAGTCAATACTTGTACAACCCGAATTTTCTATTGATTTGTTTGGTGTTCTCTAGTGGCTGAACCGAGACAAGACTGAGCTCTCAGCATACACAACAGATCCGAATTTTCAGTCATCACCTGAGTTTCCACAGAGATTTTTCTTGGGTTTAATTCAGCATAGAACAATCCTGAACAGTCCGAGTTTGTTGGGTGTATACAACAGCAAAGAAGGATATCCGAAGTTGATTTTTGTTTGGGGTTTAAACTGTGAACAATTCGAATGTTTGAATCTTGTGTTCATTGCTGGCAGCTTGCGAGTTTTTGAAAGTAACTTCTTACCTTTTCACAGATCCGAGTTTGAGGTCTGATTTCTTACTGCTGAAATCCAAGTCTTGACAGCTAGAACCCGACTTCTCCACAGAGTTTGAAGATGGTTTTTGTCTGAGCTTGTTGCTACACACAATCCAAGGTTTATAAACAAGTCTTCTACAGAGGATATACACAGTATGATGCACTAATTAGCAGAGGAAGGAATTTTGTTGGTTTAAAGTCTGAGTTTTCATGGACAACAGCAGAGGAAGGATACTTTCTTATTAGTAGTCGAGAAGTTCATTTTTTTGAGAAGCAGTAGACTAAATTTTGGCTTGAACAGTTCAAGCATGGATATTTTGCAGTGACCAAAACTTTGGTTTTTATCTTGGACATACACAGCCTAGCAGTAAGGTACAAACTCTGATCTTGACTCCGACATACACAGCCCAAGAAAAAAGTTGGCTACATAGTTCAAGGTATGTTTATATTGATGCATGCAGTATGTGTATGATTGTGTATATACAAATGTGTGAATGAACAGTGAAGTTTGTAAGAGTATCATTAGAGGAAATTTGGGGTCTAAAATGGGCCTTATAAGAAAACGCACCTACAATAAATTTTGTGAGTTGGAATTCAAGAACCAATAGAATTTCAATAAAATGAGTCAACCATAATGGTTGAATTGACATATTTGTCATAAAAGAAAACTTCTTTTTTTGTTCGTATTTTCGACATATCTCCCTGTGTTTTTACTCAAATTTCAAGCAGGAGAGCTTGCTAGATGCGGAATTTAATTCCTCATCCAGCGAGTACCCACGCTGCATACTTTTGACGGACCCCGCTACCCCAAAAACAAGAAATACCTGAAAAAATGTCATCATCACATTTTTTCAAGTATTTCTTGTTTTTGGGGTAGCGGGGTCCGTCAAAAGTATGCAGTGTGGGTACTCGTTGGATGCGGAATTAAATTCCGCATCCAACAAGCTCTCCCGCTTGAAATTTGAATAAAAACACAGGGAGATATGTCAAAAATACGAACCAAAAAGTAATTTTTTTCATTCTTCCTCCAAAATTAATAACTATTATTTTATTATTTTTACTATTATTTTAACTGTTATTTTATTATTTTGACAATTATTTTATTATTTTCCTTAGGAGGCCCATTTTAGACCTCAACTTTCCTCTAATGACAAGAGTGATGTAATGAACTATGTACGAGTGTGATAGTATATGTACAGCAGCATTGGGGTGTTTACAGTAGTACATTTACGTACATAATGATGACACATGCCTTTATAATGAGAATGATATAACAATGAACAAGCAAGCTGTGGTATGATGATATGTATGCTATAAAGTAATGATACACTCTTACATTCTATGATGACGATGATATGATGCTCTCCCATGCTGTGATGAACACTCTATGATGCACACTCTCCTATACATGCTATGATGCGATGATGTGATGATGCATACTACACTATGCACTCTATGATGTACATGTATGCCATGGTGTGATGACACTCTTCTATGCACTATGATGTATACTTGTTGATGATGCATAAACGATGCACACTGTATGATGATGATGAGATGAGTTGATGATTATCAGACCTTGATGATGACATGTTCAGACCTTGATGTTTGATGACTTGACAGTAACCAACAGTGTTGATGAGCAGCTTGACCAACAGTATTGATATGACAGTGATGACATGGGCAAAAAGATGATGTGGCAGTGATATCTACAAGGATGATTGTGTTACCGACTAGGCTGCACCTAGTTGGACTTTCAGTGAGCCGCCAGTGATGAACAAGATACTTGTTCATATTCAGAGTTCAGAAGTCCTTTCAGGCCTCCGTGACCGTTTTATTTTTTGTAACACATGTTCATACCCCTTTGGGGAAATTGTAAAAAATGTCCTAGCATTTAATTTTTTATAAAAGGCTCGGCTTCCCAGACTTGAGTATCAAGCCGACTAGCCCAGAGTGTTTTTTCCCTTGGTTATTATTGGTTTTTGAACAAACGACTAATAATTTCTAAGTTTTTCACTCACACCTCCAAAGCTGGGGTAGTCATCTTGGTGTTTCAGCCTAGGGAGGTTATTAGAGCCTTCGTGTCGGTGTTTTTCACCATGCTAGGCATTCGAATTGAGTCGTATGGACATGTACTAGGTCCCCCTAGAGTTTCATCAATTTCCGCAAAAAATAATTTTTTCCGTTTTTTAAGCCATTTTTTAATGGTTTAATTAAAAAACTTCAGATTGTAATAAAAGTCAGATACAGAGTCCGTTTCTGACGTGGGGACACTTGTTTTCACACCCAGAGCGTCCACTTTACCCATGGGACCACTTTCAGCATCAGTCGGGCAGCCGGAGCACCCCGTGAGGCATTATTTGGGCTAAAAGTGCATAAAATAGCATTTTAATGCTAAATCTGGTCAAATTGGCACTAAAGTCAAAATCAATTTAAAAATTGATTTGAGTGACATGGCAATGGTCCCATGTGACTAGCGACTCATACCACCACTCATTAGAAGTCAAAGTTTGGTTATAAATTAAATGGTTAAGGATTATATGAAAGTGGTGACGTCAAATACACTAAGGGAAGGCTCACGCTACACTTGCAAGTTGAGGGTGTAGACCCCACTTTCCATGTCACCATTTAAAACTAAAAAAGGAAAAAAACAAACCTTGGCTTATGGTAATATACCATGCTTTGTTCAATCACGTGATGAGGGTGACGTCAAATTCCAAGTCATAAGCATGGTTAGGTGAGTGGGTGCTAACCAAGAAGTGGCCCCCTCTTATATGCGTTTGACATGTAATAAACCTTGGGTGTATTATAATATGCCTTTTCCATTCCACGTGAGCATTTTATTGGTAAAGTTCACGTCACATAGCCGTTCTCACGCATTAGAAAATAAAGCACATGCGATTTGGGTTGGTGAGACCATCTCACGCGTGGAGGAGCCGTACACTCACGCGAGGGTAGTGAGTGATATCATCTCCAGTCTCTTTCATTGCTTGGTATGTGTTGGAGTTTTATGATTCGTTGAGGGAGTTTGGTGAGAGAGGTGTCAATCACCTCCTCTGTTCAAGCTCAGCTAAACTCTGACTTCATCTTCAGTATTGATGAGGCCCCCCTGGGTCTCTCTTTTCCTATATAGGCTGGTCTCTTCTCCTTTGTTCAGCATCAAAGGTGGAACCTCTGCTTGTAATCTTGTAAATTTTTCTTGAAGTATTGTGAATAAAAGGCTTTGGAGGCAATTTCTATGTGGGATCTATGGATGTTTGGATAGAGTTTACTCTACATTTGTGAGGTAACCTGTATTGGTTTTCATGCTTACATATGTTTGGGATTAACTTGCTTTCGGAAGGAAATGGTATTTTTGTAGAGATAAAAGGTAATTCTTGTTAGGTTACTCTTTTATTGCAAGTCGAGGAAGACTGTTTGATATATGTATGATTTCATGCTTGGATCTACATTGTTGTTGTAGTCTCTTTCGGTTTACACAGGTATTTTTTAATCCCCATTGCTAGTGTTGATAATCTTTTGCAGGAAGCTAATGCTGGAGTATTGATGAGTGAATGTGCTCTACCTTTCCTTCAGCAAAATTTGAAAATAAACTCTGTCCCTCTGATCTCACCAAGGAAGCTTTTTCTGTCCTTTATTTCTTGCTCTACTTTGGGTTCTTTAAATTTTGATCTACAAATTTCTTAAAATTTTCTTTCGGTTTCGAATGTTTCCACATTAGATCTAACATCTAAAGTCATATCAAAGGTAGATCTGATGTCTAAAAGTTTCTATTTCTAGTCTGCTGCAAAGGTACATTTAAAATTCTAGATCTAGTTACTTTTTCCTTCTTTCATAAGTTTAAAAAATTTGAAAATTAAAAAAAAAACTTGTTGAAAGAGTTTCTATGCATTTTAAAGTTTGATCTAGCAATTTGTGCTTGAGATTTGCTTGCCATTCTTCTCAAGAGGCAAGCTTTAATCAAACGCTTTTGACATGGGAGCAACTCGCATTGATTTAGGAAAGGATTGCCCTTAATGTTGAGTTCAATTGCCAATATGTCACATGGGTTACGGATGCCAACATGGCTCATGCGATTTGAAATGGTAGTCGTATCTTTAATATAGTGAAGTCGCCACCTTCCAATCATTCACTCAAACACATGCTTTATGTTGGAGCAGACCCGCTTACCATCTTAATGCCATTCAAACGTGTCCATCCTCTAAATGATTGGTCACACCACACCTCACCAAGCGTGAGCTCCAAATGGAACGTCACTCAAACTTATTAATAATTCGATACCACACTAAAACACTCTCAAATATGATGCTTTAACAAAGTGATGAGGTTGCCTTATATGGGGGACAAACCTTGCCATGTCACCCAACACTTTTGACATGTCATTGTGACTTTTTTAATTATTTGTGTTTTGTCAAAATGTCGCATCTTTAGCATTAAAATGTCATTTTGATGCTCTACTAGCGAAAAATGACCTTAAGTGACTTTTTTATCACCGGGAGCGTATGAAAAGTGGGTCCCGAGGTAAAGCGTATGCTCTAAGTGTGAAAACGAGCATTTCCACGGCAAATTCCCCCTCCAGGTCAATTTTTTATGCCATTTACAATTTTTTTAATTAAACCAATAAAAAATGGCTTTAAAAACGGAAAATTTTTATTTTTCTCAGAATCGAACAAAAACGTAGGGGGGCCTAGCACATGTCCATACAACTCAATTCGAATGCCTAGCATGTTTATAAACATTGACACCTACACTCTCATAACCCCCTAAGGCCTAACCACCAAGACGACTACCCCAACTTTGGAGGTGTGAGTGAACAACAAACATATTACCAAAGTACAATAGAATATTTGTTGGGATATTACAGTGGTATCAGAGCATGTTCCTTGCCAGTTGTGATCTTGAACATGAAAAGTAAATGAATCCGAAAGAAGCTACTTTTGTGACTTATAAAAGGAGGAAGGGTAGGTACACAGCGGGTTTGGAATTTGAAGATATTCAGTTAGAGGATACAAATTCACACATGGAACCAACAGGAGTACACTCTGACAGAGGAAAGGGAACAGGGGAAGTGGAAGACAGGTTGGCATTTCATAACTTAGTGAGTGCATTAAACGACATAGCTAAGGGGCAGAAAGAAGTATTGCATGCTATAAACAGGTTGGCTCTTAAGCCATAACAGGGTCAGAACAGTCTACCTATTTCACCAGTGGATAGAGGTTCTACCAACAGCAACGAAAAACATGCATACACTAATATGCAGAACACTCCTCACATATACAATAAACCTTCCAGACCTACTATGCCTCAATTTCTGGAGAATGTCATTGCAGGACCAGTCATGCTAGCAGAACCTAGTAAAGCATTTGAGGCTTATCTACAGGAATACAGGGATATGGGAGATGAGTTCCATTCAGCTCTATCATTCATAGACTTCTGCAATATGAAAAGCAAGAACCAACCTAGGAACTTTCACAAAAGGTTTACTCATAATTATTAATTATAAAAAACTATGGGCATATTGGCCATTCCTAATTTTGATGGGACATCCACCTGTTCAACCAGAATTTGGGTAGAGAAGTTGGACACCTACTTCCAACTTAACCTCATAACGGAGACAGATGCAATCAAGTTGGCTACTTTACATTTAGACGGGGAAACACATGAGTGGTGCTACCACAGACTGGTGACACTGGTGTTATCACATATATAGTAGTCGAGCTACCATATTCTATGTTTCAGATTCCAGTACATTTTTCAGCCAGCTCCCCTACATATGAGATGTTGAGATGAGCATTTATGACGGATCATGATTTGATTGATGGAATATAGTACTCTCCCATGCCATGACTGAGTCTCAGGACACTCAGATTGAAGACTGATGTAGTCATTTTAGCCATTTGCAGAGCAATTATTGATGCCCAGAGTTGTATCAGTATTTTCTCATTGGACTGATGTTGGTTCAGATGGATTATTTGCATGTGTATGACTCAGCTTATATATCTTGTGTTATGGTTAGTAGTGCTCTTATACTCATTTTTCAACATACATGAATGCATAAAGCCTAAATAATAAAAGTTCGTATAAAAAATACATGGACCAAGGCAATGGAAAATCCAAGGCCCAAAAAAGCAAAGGTTCCTGAAAGTTATATCAAAGGATTGCTGGCCTTATTTGTATTGAGTTGGATTGTGAGCATTTGTCAAGGAGAGTAAGCACCTCTGAAGTAACTTACCCATTTGTGAGGCACTGCCATCCCCCTTGTTGTTGTTTGTCCGGCATGTGGCTATAGTGAGTATCCCCTTTTCATATCCAAAGTGTAACAGTGTTGAGTTGGTAGTCATCCTTTGTCCTAGCCTTGTGAATTTTAGCCTTCACCCTTCACTAGCAAATTGATTACAACTATGAAGTGAATATAGACTTGAAAGTCTAGTCTGAGTTATAATTAATAAAAGCATATATATGTATTTGGTTGATGTACCGCCAGTGAGGTGATTACTACTTTGTTTTTTTTTAACCATGGGAACGGCGACCTCCCAAGAGTATATCCAACAACTTGCAAGCCAGATATACCAATAACTTGTGACTTAGAAGGAGTGGAGACGTCCCGATGGGGTCGCCTACCCTTCAAGCCTTGCCACAGCAGGCCAAATGAGCAACCCTACCCCCCGCCGGTTTTGAACCTGTGACCTCCAAGGAGATAACACACATATTCTTAACCATTAGGCCTACTTGTTATGATTGTTACTTAAATGATTTGTAAAGCATGTCTTAACTTTTTAACATTTGCAGCAAATGGATGTCAGGCTGAGTTATATTATTGGCTATCTGGTCATTTACAGGTTATTATTTTGTCTATTGGATATTGGAGATGATCAGGCAGAGACCTGGATAGGGTATAAGTATATACCTTAGATGGATTTGAACTCTCTGAGTCTAGTGAGACAACTTGTTTACAGTTTCGGGCACTTATGGAGATGATTAAGCTCATTTTACCCTTCTGGTGTAGTTTTGCTTCACTGGATGACATGCCTAAGCCGGGAGATGATTTTGTTAGATCTCCTAGGGCGCTATATGGAGCATGGGGGGTCCAGCCACTTGTTTGTATCATTTTACCCCCCTCCCGGAGAGCCTAGTGGGCTCAGTTGGATAACGCAGGCACCCTAGGAGGCATTTTTTGGCACTTCACGTTTCCCAAGGCAAATAAAAAATAATTAAAATGGCTACTAAAGAATTCAATTTGGGCTACTGAGGCAAGGAATTGGCATGGGATGAGTTCTGATGAAGAGGGTGATGTCTTCCACTTCTTCTCCAGCAGTCGCAGCACTTGGATGGACCCACATCCATTTTTTTGGGCATATTATATTATTTTCTGGAGCTTTTGGAGGCTTGCGATTTCCTCAAGGAGACACAATTTCACTGTTTAAAATTTATATTATATTTATTGTGCCATGGGGACACCTTAGAGGAGTTAGTTAACACTCCCTGGACCCACGATGTGCTTCATTTATTTTTTGTTGAGTGGGATCCCCTCTCCTAAGGTGATTTAGTCCACTTTTATATTATATTATTGGATTGATCCATGTATTGTATGTTGAGCTCATCTCAACCATTGATTAGAACATTTGTATCTTTTAATCTTAGCCACTCATTTGAAAGGTGGTTAGGATTTTGGTTCTCTCATTCCTATTTAAAGTAGAGAGTTTCTCATTTCTAAAGGGTCTTTGGCTCTTGGATCTGAATAATAGAAAAACTTTTCTTATGGATATTCTTGGATCTCCTTTGCATCTGGTGTTCTTAGATGGTGATTGGAAAGTCTTTTGCTTCCTAGCATTCAAAAAATTGTTGTGAGATCTATATCTTTTTCGGGAATCTTTGTCGTGTCTACAAGAGGGCGACTTTAGCTTGGGCGTTTTTGCAGGGGGATCTCAACTCGCTTGGATTGTCTTCGTTTTTATCAGGGAGTTTTCATTAGTGTGATTGCGATCTATGATTTCTTCTTGCTATTTTTCTGTAGCATCTAGCTTTTTTTCTCATGTTGCAACAAATCTGATATGGTTGACGGTTGTTGTGCAGGAGAGAGAGCGCATTGACTCCTTGGGGTAAAACGTTGGACATAGAACTCGCTCAAAGCTTCTCAAATTGATCGGGATAGCAGGGATCATCATCATCAAGGCATCTACAACGTTTTCCAGGTAAGATCTACAGGTTAGTCCCATTGGACTCTACTTTTCTTCATTTTACACTGAAAATTCTATAATCGGTGAAACCAAAAAATATTAAAAATAAGACCGCCTGATCTCGGGGTAAACCATTTCTGGGTTTCATAGATCAGGTCTTGCCCTACAGGAATCACTCTCAACGTTGAGCTAGAAGTGGTTGGTTTGCCCTCGATCTGAAAAACTGACATCCCAGCCCTAGCGCTATCCTCCATGCTACCAGTTCCTCCCGTGATCTGACTTTTTATGGCAAACTACTTTCTTGGGTTTGTAGATCGGGTTGAATCCCAGGTGGGTGTACTCCAACATTGGGCAGAATGTGACTCCATTTCCCTAGATCTGAAAAGCACTGATCTCCAACCCTAGCGCTACCCCCTGTTGTCCGTCGATTGCACACCAGTAGCAGAAATCTTCCGAAAGCTGTCTCCTCACTTGAGAAAGTGGGAGAGGTGTGGCCATGGGGGCAAGCACAGAGCCAGGTACTATCACCTACTCCTAGCTTCTCCATTTAGGCTAACTCCTAACGAAGCCAAAGGGGGTCATCCCTAACAAAGAGTTTTCTATGGCTCAATGTGTTTAAGTGTTTTTGATGTTATGATGCGGATGGGTATTGTTTAGGAGTTATTATAATGAAAGATGATTATAATTATGAATTTCGAACACAAGACAAAAGCAATCCACGTTGCTATACTGGATTAACAGATGAACAGTATATCAAGAACTTGTAAAATAAAGATGCATTCACAGATAAAGATTTTTATAAGCCAAGGACAAATAATCCAGATTTAATAATCATGCATAAAATAATAGACCAGTGCCTTATGGAATCGAAGCTCTGCAATGCTTAAGGAAATAACAACAAGTCCTGAAATAAAGCTAGTGAATGTTATGCAAGTGCTCTTGGTACGTTTTAAATGTTTTAGTGGTCTTGCTTATTATGGCTTTGAAACAAAGAAGGTATCAAAGACCAACCGGGAAAGTGTTCAGAGTCATTCCGTTAAAGACATGTCGGCCCGTCTAGTATCTCGGGCTGGTATCTAGGACGATTGACCAGCTAGCCGAGAAGCTTAGACAACAGCGAGTTTCGGCACCTTTATTGAGAATAGACTTGAAACTTTCTACAACGCCGGTGCGTTGGTTAAGGGGCAAAATTTTAGTTGTGTTGTTATTGCGATCTTAGCAAGTCTGTTCATCGTTCTGAGTACGAGCCCAACTATGAAGTCGGAAAAGCATACTAGGTGAAGGATGTCAACGAAGTAAACTAATTAAGGGGGAATGTGAGTTGAAAATATCTTATTATTATGAGCACACAGTTCAACTCTCCGACAGAGAGTGCTCTTGACTTTGTCTTATGACAGAAATTCAAGCGACTTAATTAATCTATATGCTTGATGAAAGCATAATGCAGTGGGAATGCTCTCCGACAGAGAGTGCTCTTGACTTGGGTTACTACAAGTTCAAGAGACTTTGGTTCTTTTTATAAGACAATCAGCTTGTAAATTGAAACCACATGATAGCTCAACAAATTGTAAAATAATGAAGCGATGACATAGTAAGATGATAAACCACTTGCAAATAAAAAAAACAACTAATCTAACCCAAGAATCTCTTCTAGGTTTTAAGGCCTTAATCGAGAGAACATGGGGGTAAATAGAAAACTGAAATAAAAACAACTCTCCGATAGAGAGCACTCTTGATCCACAAAGTGAGATTCAAGAGATCTATTATTGTTAAGCAGTTGAAATACTTTTGAAAGATGAAAAATTTTAAAAGATAAACAACTTAACAATGAAAAATAAAACAAGCTAAACTAGCAATTAATGGAAAGTAAATCTAAGCTAGCAATCACTATTCTAAAGCAAAATGAAACTAAATTAGCAGAATATTTCTAAATGCAAAGATGAAAAAATAAATCTAATCTACGCAAAAAATATGACAAAGATCTAAGCTAACCAAGACAACCCTCTTCCCCAAATGGGGAATGTTGCCGCCGAATTCACACTTTAAGACATAGGAAAGTCACAACCTGCTATGTGTGTCCTTGGGGGCAAGCGAGACCTGGGGACCACTGTCACCACAGTCCACAACTCCTCCGTTTAGGCAAGATCCCAACAGAGCCAAGGGGGGTAGTCCCTACAGGAAAACTAAGTTCCAGATTTATTAATTAATTACAAATTAACTAAAGGGATCTTTTATTAAGATGGTGAGGCTAAGACTTTATACTATCTAAGGAATGACAAGAATCATGCAAATGCAAAGAATTCCTTTTAATGACAAGCAAACCTTGAGATAACTGAAGACTAGTGCCTATTAACAAATGGAGTCTAAGGGTAAATTACAACTTTACAAATTTACAAATGAAATTTAAATCTAAATTAATTAACCACTAGGTCAAAATATGGACAGATGAAATACTATGAACAATATAAACAGAAATGAATGAGCAGTTAACCAGTATTAACAATATCCACAATTATAACAGATTGAATAAATGAAACAATTATTAAGCTTATTAGACAAGATCTACAGATAACTAAATAGTATGATTACTTAATCAAATGAACTAAAAATGCCACCACAAGAGTTTGCGAAACTAAAACGAAAAAACGTGCAACTGAAAGGTGAAAAGCTTGCAGTGAAATAAAATGTGGAAGTGCTTGTAGTAAAACCTTGAACAGCAAGGCAAGGATAAACAGTAGTGACTTGTGTTTATAGGACGTTTTGCAATGTCTCTTGGTTAATTTTAATAAATTTTATTAAAGTTTTTCTTCTTGAAATTTAGGTTTGGAACCGGTGGTGTGACTACCCAAATCTAGTGCTTCTCAAGTCAAAGAGGGAATGTTGTTGCGCTCAACAAAGTGGGAGCAAAGCCCATCCGTAGCTCACAAGTCAAACCCCAATGGCCTGGTGCTCAACAAGGAGGACGTAAAACGCCTAGAGACCCCCCACGGTCTACTACCCCAAGTCGCCTTCGAGGTCACTGTTTTTAATCAACAGGAAAATTACTATATGGATGCCTATTAAACTAAGACTTCTCTATCTCCTGTCGTATCTCGTGAGTACCCCGAAGGGTCATAACCGAGTAGAGGAGCAGGAAATATTGAAGTTTTTGTTGGTTAATTTTAGAGGGTAAATTTTAATATTTGGTGATTAGCATACAAAGTTTATTTTAAACTATCAACAAGATCAACCAAGCGGTATCCCTTATGGGAGGTGCTGGTACTTGATCTTGGACTTGGAAAATAAAATGTGTTGAAATTGTAGCAAAAAGGAAAGTGTTGTTCTAATTATCTAAGCCCCCACTTCTCCTGCTTTTCATATCCAACTTGAAGTCCCTAAAGGGAGATGACAAGTGGATAGAGGATACACAGGATAGATGGGTTGTGTGATTACCCTTTAACAAAAAATTAAAGATTACTGAACTTGAAAGAAAAATGCAACTAACTAAACAATGCCTAACTGCACAGCAATCTCTGTGACAGAGATGGTGGTCTGTCACAAAGATAGTGGGTAAACAGAAATAAAAATTATGCTTAAGCTGACCTCACAACAATCTCTGTTACAGAGATGGTGGTCTGTAACAGAGATAGGTGGGTAACAAAAAAAATAAAACTGAGTAAACTAACCTCACTTCAATCTTTGTGACAGAGATGGTGGTTTGTCACAAAGATAGGTGGGTAAACAGAAAAACTTGCATAAACAAAAATCTAAGCAACTAGTATTCTACTTCCTAATCTATTTACATATAGATTACAAGTGATTATTTAATTTTTGCAGAATACCCCAAGAGAACTTCTCGTTGGGGTTTACAAATATCAGAAAGAAGAGAGAAAGATGAGGGTTTGAACCCCTTTTGGAACTGTTTGAAGGTTGAGGTATTTCTGGGCCAATTCGGGCAGCACCTCCCCTTCACCTGTGTAAAACCTCTCACAAACCAGCAAGCTATGTTTGCTGGAAATCACAGTAAACACTAAAGAAATTATCAAAAAAATTAGTACCAAAAATCACTAATTTACAGTGAATATCTGAGTGTAAAAATAACAGAAATATAATGTTTAGAGGGCTGAAAACTGAGTTTCCAGCCACCTAAATGATGCTAAAACAGTAGATCTAAAGTATTTAACTAATATACTAATGGTTGGAGCTTTAAAACCAAGGTTTTTATCACTATACAGTGATAAAAACTTAGTTTTAAAACCCTTGTGAACAAAAGTGCGAAAATGAAAAACAGAGTTTTAACCAATGGAGAAAGTGCTCCTTTGTTCTAGATCCCTGCAAATACACTTATAAGAGCTGCAAAATGTAAGCAAAGAGGTGAGCACATAAATAAACCCTACAAAATACTTTGTAGAATCTTACTAATCTACTCACAAATGCAGATAGAAATACTTCTACCTACAAGTCTCTCCGCAAAATACTTTGTGGAGAGCTATCTAAGCTAATACAAATGCAACTAAAACAAATACAAAGCAGGTTACCTTACAAAGAAACATGCAATGTACAAAAGAGCCACCAAAAGTTCCTCCAAAGATTGCTTGTATTAAGTGGCCCAACTAGGGCAAGAAGATTACAATAGCCAAAAGAATATGAGAGAGGAGTGGGGAAATATTCCGGCAGCATAACAATAGCGTGAGAGATCATGTCAAATGAGGGAGTGAGACCTTCATTATATAGTTGAGGAAGACCCCAACCCTTTGAAGATCAATGGCTGAGATTAGATCTGGATCTAGGTTAAATCTCCACCACTAGATATAGGTATTTGACTTTTGCACCCTCTCAATCATTCTCCACCCTTAGATTAATTTTTAATCAATGGCTTAGGTGCTTGATCCATGTCTCAATCATTTTCCACCCTTAAATCTAGGGTTTTGACCAAGTGCTCCATTGAGATCACTTTGACTTTTTAAAGTGGGCCCAAGCTAGGCGCCCCCTTTAGATCTGGCGGCCTCCTCTAAACTAGCGCCCTTCAACAAGGCTAGACACCCTCTATACTTGCTAGCGCCCTCCACTAAAGGCTAGCGCTCTCCTTATTATGTGGCGCCCCTCTAAATGGTGTGGCGTCTTCCTTAAATGGTAGCGCCTCCTCCTAAATAGGCACCCCCCACTTTAGCTAGGCGCCTTCCTCCTTTAAATGACGCCTCTTCTATCTTTAGCGCCCCACTATATTGGGGGCTTTTACCACTAACTTGGCCGCCCCTCTTAATTTGGCCCTTTTTCAAGTTGACGCCCTACTTTAGTGAGGGTTTTAAACTATGAGGTCCCCTTTAGTGGTGGTTTGGCCATTCACATAACTCTAGGCTTAGACTTTAGCCACTCCAAAATAGACTTTTAACCTTTAGACTTAGGCTAAAAAAATATTTCACCTTAGATTTAATTTTTTCAATTTAATTTTTTAAATTTTTCCAAGTTTGACTTAGGAAAAATTAAAAATAATTTGAAAAAATCATATCTTGGCCATGGGGGGGTGGAAAAATTTGAAATAAATTTTCGTAGGCTTAACAACCCCCAAACAAAATTACCATGGCATTATTTGATTTTTTCCTTCAAAATCAAATAATATGAATTTTTGACTTAGGAAAATTAATTAATTCCCGAGGGGAGATAGACCCCTCCTAACCAAAATTGGTCTATCTCTTCAACCACTCATCAAAATGACATGGGACTCGAAGCAGTGGCTTAGGGGGTTTCATAGCAATTTACCTTGCATTCATAGCCCCTATTACAAAATGTCAGTGCTTGAGCAATTACATTATTACATCAAAACTGAGTTAATTAACCACCAAGGGGTGAAATTAATTAACTCGAAAAAATAAATAAAAATACAACAACATAACGAAACTCCGCAAGACTCTATACAGATGCCTAGCATGGTCATGAACAACATTTTGAACCCTTAGCCACCCCATAGACTTGATTGGTAGAACGCCCGTCAACACTTTGGAGGATTTTGAGTGAAAAACCAAACCAATTAAAATCGTTTACTCAACAAGATTAATTGGAAAGGGAAAAAACACTCAATGAGGGGACTTCCCTAACAACCAGTTCCATGGTGTGGCATCCATATCATATGACCCACACTAGCACATATAATTACATTAATTTTCCCACGCAGGGGAGCGGACATTTCGTTTTACAAAGGGGCAATTGCCCTGCAGAAGTGAAAAAATCCTTAGATTTTTCCAAGGTACCATTTGTACAACTATGTACATCTTCATGTACATGGAGTTGCCACCTAGTCGAAATAGGTGGGCAACATCTGGTTCCAACTTGGGGACGTGTTCGATCATCGGAGAGCACATGAGAACTCCAGAATCCTGCAACCACAAATTTCTCACCAATAACCAACATAAGACCTCCAGCAAAACCAATAAATAAACAATAAACAATATAAATAAATGAAATTGCTATACAAAATGAAAATAGACATACAATCATTCACATCTATATGCATAATGAATAAACCAATGAAATAATACAAAACTTTAAAGAAATGCAAGGGAAAAGGGTTAGTGATACGTTACAAAGGGTGTCCCTTTGGACACCATGTTGACTCTATGTGTAATAAAACTTGAGCTGTTGACCATTCCTTGGAATGTTCAATGGCTCACCATCCAAATGACTCAGGTTGAAAGAATTTGGACCTGCAACTGATCTGATCACATAAGGGCCTAACCATAGGCTGTCAAATTTCCCATGCTTCCCTGGCTTTTCTCTGCCTTTGTCCCATAGGACAACTGTATCCCCTACTTTGAAGTCTCTCAGTCTAGCTGACTTGTCAAAGGCTTTCTTTGTCTTCACTTGACTTTTGAAGTTCTGATCATAAGCTTTTCTCCTTATTTCATCCAACTCTACTAACTGATTTACTCTGTTTTGAAGTGCAGACTCTTCTATGTCAAACTCTCGGAGCAACTGATA